>JACXGJ010010057.1:0-12495 GCA_016801105.1 Esox niger | reverse complement strand
GCATTGAGCTCAAGCCTTAGCAGGACTTACCTGTCTCACACTCATACATTTCCAAATTGTCCTGAAAATCAACAACAAAAGGAAATAGCATAAGGATGTTTTTAGGATCAAAGATCGCAAATCATGTGGTGCACCCCAACCCTTTTAAGCATGAAACACCAGTGCCACCAATGCTCTGTGTGGCCTTGTGGGTCAGTGGGACTGTACCAGGGCTGTGGGTTTGATCCTGAGTAGCCTGCCGATGGCCTCCTCCAAAGTCTCTGTAGTTACGCCACACAGCAGGCTGGTGATTCCATGCACCTCATCCACCAGTGGGTCAACGTTGGTCCCGCACTGGAGACAGACATTTAACCGGTTACATAATGTGGCAGACGAATGGTCCAGTTGGAAGTTGGGAATGTTTTGGTAGCTACAGTATAATGACCCGAGGGAAAGTTTGGAAATGAACACCCCTGCTTTTAATGCCTCAGGGCATTGCAATTATATTTTAAAAGCAGGAGTGCCCCCTACTGGTTCTCCAGAACTACTTCCAGTACCATCTGGTCTCCCGTCCAAGTGCTGACCCAAACTGATCCGGCTTAGCTTCAGAGGCCAGCCAGCAGTGGGACTCAGGGCGGTATTTTAGAACTAACCTGGGTCCTCATTAGAATGTTCACCCTGCTGGTGTAGCAGCTGAGCTTAACTGTCAAGTTTAACCTGAGAGACAAAGACAGAAAGAGAGAGAAAAAAGATCTTAACATTTCTAGCCCTTCAGTTGTCGAACATAAACAGGCACCTGTTGACACACTGCCTCAAGATGTTATCATGCCTCCTCACCTACACACAGTGAATTGTGGACATAGTCAATAAGTATTTTTTGTTCCTTAACATAATCAGTAATGAGGAGTTTTTTTTGTGGGGGGTGAGTAAGTAAGACACAACAGCACACAAAATGATTTGGGTCAGAGGACACGTGCATATTCTACCTTAATGTGTTGGAGACAACAGGAGAGTCAATGAGCTGGTACAGGTGACACGGAGCTCTGCTGTCCTCAGCCTTAGACAAGGAAGGCAATATCATGTAATAACTGCATGTAATAACTGTCTAACAAGAAGGGACAGTGAGTATTTCATTTGAACAACAAGCCAGGCAAACCAGTCAGATATATTAGAAAGGTCATGTTTTATGAGTCTGTCTAGAAGCAGACATGGAAAGCCATAATCTTACAATTTTTACTAATGAATAGAAGTCATTATTTCTGAGGGCACATTCAGCTCAATACCATTCCATTGAGGTTTCTAAATGCCAGGTAAACAGAGCAAAGTCTACAAATCAGGGCGGAGGATTTCTTTCCAGATAACACACAGACAGCAGCCTTTAAAAACCTGATACGCACCCAGACCTAACTCTAACCTGAAAACCTAATCCAAAATCTTAACTTAAACCTCAAAACACCCCTAACCTTAACCCCAAGTTTAAAATTGGCTAAGGGAAAGGTCTTCATTTCCCCTGATCTGCCACACACACACACACACACACACACACACACCCTGATATCACAGACCCACCCTGATAACACATGCCCCTGAGGAAACCATTTGAAGACTGTCCCTACTTTTACTGGCATTTACTGACAGACACTTTTAATGGGAAAGGCATATTCAGAAGAAAGCTGTGTGAATCCTTTGGTCTTGTTCACTTGGTATGAGCATGGCGTTATAAAATGTAAATGTATATTAGAATTGTTAACGTGTTGTAAGTACGTACGTCCCGGGCCAACAGGTTCTGCAGTACTGTAGTGTGCAGTAGTCTGAGAGGAACTTCAAGGCAGAACTGATGGTAGGTCTGGATGCTCTCGTGTAAACCCAGCATCTCCTGACTGATGAAACAACCAACAGGTAAAGAAAAAAAAAACTGAAACCCAAACCATCTCAAACATTTAAAGATCCAGTCTGTGATGTGAATAACAGACTATTTCATTATGCCTCCCATTTTGGTCTGGATGTGTAATATGTTGTTAGTATGTTGTATGATCTATAATTAGAATTTTTATTATACCCCAGTTAGTGATAAAACTCCATGTTCAAAAGCAAGTAGTTATGATGACATGGGGCACATATAACACACACAATACACATCCAGCCAAAAATGGGATATTAAAAAAATAACACAAATTACATAGTACACAAAACCCACTTTGTCTCGAGAGCGACATAATTAACAGTGGACAAATATCTCTGAATGTACATTTAATGCATGCTTTTGTAAAACCCTAATATGCTGGGCTAAGTGAGATATTCATAGCATGGTGTTGTGTGGGAGGAATGGCTCCGGCGGGCCAGGGGAGGGGCCGGGGAGGGGCCGGGGAGGGGCCGGGGAGGGGCCGGGGAGGGGCCGGGGAGGGGCCGGGGAGGGGCCGGGGAGGGGCCGGGGGCGTACTTTCTGAGGTACTCATCCGAGTCACAGAGCTTCATGAGGCAGTATCCGGCGGCGGGAGGTGTCTGATCCAGGAGCAGCAGAACATGATCGATCAGGCTTTGTACCGTTGTGTTCACTGGAGGGCAGAATGCACAGGTCAGGGGTCACCGGGACACGAGTAACGTGGTAACCTACTGCCTTGACCTGCACAAACGTACAGTACTGACTGTGTCCTGCAGTGTTTCCTCAGACGCTGAGTGAGAGGGATTACTGCTAGCTGAGGCCACAGTCTGGTGATGTACTGAATGAATACGCATGAGTCTTACGGGTGGTGGGGATGGGTAACAGGTGAGGAACCCAGGGAGTTGACACGTTGACTGTGATCTTCACGTCCTGCAGCAGAGAGGAATGGATAGGTAACACACGACCCCACACCACACCGGTGTTAGACATCCGGTCAGTGTGAGGGTATCTGGATAGCAGTCTGACAGACAGACAGACAGACAGAGACAGACAGGAACAAAAACAGAGAGTCGTGAGCGTGAGAAAGATTGTGCAGAATGTTAAAATGAAAGTGCAAGGCTGCAGGACATTTGTGGACTTAGAAACATGTTCCACAGTTGGTCTTAGCTTGAATGTGAAACACAATGATTGGAGTGATATTCAGTCTGCTTCATGGCCATGTGACTCACTTGGATGTGGACATGCAGAGAGAAGCCAGTGGCTTGGTGCTGCCTTGTGGAGTGTCTATCAGTTCCATGTTCCAGGTATTGAGCTAGAAGTATACAATATGTCAACAAGTGCATATTCAAAAGAACAGACCCCCCCATCCAATTTCTGACCAGAGGTTTCTCTCATCACAGCAACTCCTAGCAAGGTCAAGAGAGTCAAAGATCTTGACACATGTCCCCAAAAACGAATGCTGCAAATCTGTGCTATTTGTCGCACTGCTTAATCAACCAGGAAGTTAGCTGGGACCAAGGCCCATGTAGGGTAACGCCCCTCTGGCAGACAAACACAATTAGCTTGCAGGTTCACACACACCACAAAGGATTCACTCAAGCATAACTTATCAAGGCATCCTTCCTTACTCCTAATCTGGACGGCGCTGCTCCAATTTGCACCACCCCTTTAGGGACTCCCGACCAAGGTCAGTATTGGGAGACCAAAGGAATTAACCTAGATCCAGTGCAGATGCATTGCGACACAGAGTTTCAGACAGCAGAGACTCATCTGGCTTCCCAAATACTAAATTGAACCTCATTAAATAGCAGACATCAGCCATTAAAAAGGCCTCAACTGTAATAGTTTAAAGTTCATCTTTGAAAAAGCACCTATAAATGTCACACCCAGAAACCCTTGAGCAGATTTTGGGATTAAGTGCCGTCCTCAAGGGCACCACGACACTTTGAGTGTTGGGTTTTTAATAGACGTTCCTTCAAAGACAAAAGAGTCCCCCAACTTATAGTGATACTCACATGACAGTTTGTGGCTGTGACAGCCAGGTCACAGGAGAACCTGTTCTGGTCGTTGGTCGAGACACGGCTCCTTAGAGGTACCGGAGGAAGAAACGTTACCCCACTGTTGGGAACATCTGTCTCTGAGGTTCTGTCCATTTTCAAGAAAATAAAATGTTTTCCAAAAGAATTACAGAGAGACAGAGTCCTGACCGGCCCCTAAATCCACCTGCCGCAAGAAAGCCATTGTCTTCTTGTCTCTATGAGTCATTTCTACATGTCTGTGGGATCCATTGATAACTGAGCTGAATACGTCCAGCTCCAGGCTGTCCTGGTTAGGCACTACTGGCTCATTGAGCTCAATCCATGTCCAGGAGTGGTCTGACTCTGGCTCTGGTTCCGCTCTGGGGTTCTTCTTTCTAAGTATTCACTTAAAATTACTTTGCTCTTTTTGCTCTTGGTGGTCTAGGCCGCACGTGGACAAGCACAGCCAATAAAAAGGGATCCTGCAAAATAGTTAATTGTCATCCCTAGCTAACCTAATATGTATTTCGATATGTAGTAACCAAATATGTAGTAACAATCATCCAATATCTTAAAGTAGACTGGGCATGCACAAAAAACGCATAGGATGTAGATGTCTATTAATGCAGTCCTTATTACAATTGACCATGCATCATGAGATATTAGATACATACATAATCGATTTACTAAATATTCAAGAGCAAAGTACGATAATGTATGCGTGCAGTTTATCACTCTAGTACAAAATGAAAGTATTACTAAACAGACAGTTAGTCAGTTAGTCTAATAATTAACAGGAATTTCAAATCCTAACTGGACATTTCCTTAGTGCCAGTTTCAAATACAGCATAGTCGTGTTTAGAGACCGAGCCATTAAAAAAGATTTTGAGAAAACCCGGCTTAGGGTGAAGTTCAATACCAAAATCGAACTTCGCTACATACCACTGAAGACACTGCTATTTCTTTCACTGTGCACATTAACAGGCATTGCCATTAAACTAATCAATGTTCAAGGAAACTCTAATTGGTTATACTTTCCTGAACGTCAAGATAAAAGACTGATATTTCGAAAGAACGTTTTCCAATATTAAACAGTGGGAAAAATCCCCCCAAAAGTATGTTTTTTATAACATTTTTAAATCATTTACAAATACAATACTTTGTGTGAAATGTGCATTTTTGTTCCGTCTTACCGTAAAAACTCGACATTGTCCAGGGTTACCTGTCACAACTAAGGAATGAATTCTTGAAAGTACGCCGGGTACGCAAACGCGTCAATGTCAACCACAATACAAGTGTTACTCACACGACATCCCCGCCCGCTGTGGTGTTTCGAGTATCGTCACTGGCGCCTGTAACTGTGCTCACAGGTCGATCCGCCAAAACGACACAGATTCCGTGGTTACAAAGGTTGGGTCTTCCGACAAACATTCCGTCGGCACCATATGGGCCTACTAGGGTGACAAACCCTGGGTACCGAATTGCATTGGTGAAAGTAACTTGATATTTGGAATCTTGCAACTCATTAATAACACTTGCCAATGTAAAACATTTTTTAAATTAAATTATAGTCTGCGGCGGTACGTTTCATAGCGTTTGCAAGCGGGATACCTATGAGAACACCAATTGGCTCGGCATAGCTTTTACTGACCAATGAAATTAGTGCGTCACGTTTTCACTTTTTAACTAATCTGAGTAGATTCAGGAACACAGGTGTTTAAACTCGATAGTGCTGCTTTGCAGAAGAAGAACAGGTCGTCTTCTCCTACCCGCTCGTACCTCAGTTGCTGATACTCTACCAAACCTTTTATCAGTACGTTTAATGTATGCATTTGAAAGTACTAATAACTGTTGTGAATGAAAACAATATAAACGTTACAGGAATAATAACCGGCTAAATTACTACAACGGAAAAATTGTAATAAGCCAGGAATTGACATGGCAAGTTACCTACTGACACTATACCCTGTTCTCTGGAGCAGAAATCCCAACTAAGTATCAAAGAGGGATCAAATAAAGTCTTAACCTTTTGCCAAACAGTGGTGACAGCCCTAGCAAATTAAACAAATGTTTGAACAAATGCAAACCCATTAAATGATAAAGAAAAACATGTTATGATGTGAAACATATTAACTGGAATGTATATGCCAAAACTAGTTTAATACAAAATATTAATCATGCAAAGTGAATTTCTATTATTCCCGTGGTAAATAAATATAAATTTCAAAGGCAAAACGGTAGTAGCCATGTATGTTCCTTGCTAGTTGCTAGATTTACATTTGAGTAGTTTAACTAAACTCCAATAAAACATTGCGTATTGATTTAGCTAGGTTTAATTTTGATCCCATTAAAACTGAGGTAGGCTAGAAGAAGCCGACTGTGCTTAGCGTGTTTTTTTATTTAAACGCTGAAAACCTGTTGCGTTCACGTTAAATGATGTTCATTGGGCAGAAAAAGCTATGGGCTGCCAATCAGAGTCCTCGTGGGTTTATCCGCTTGCAAACGCCGTGAAACATTTGCAAATGCTGTGTAAAATTATTTTGTCACAGTTATAGCGAAATTTCTAGTCAGAATTTTATATTTGCATGTGTTCTTAATGAGTTGCGTGATTCCAAATATCAAGTTAGTTACAATAATGCGCATTTTTATACAACTACAAAAGTAATTATAAGTTTGCTAATATTTTTTACAACTTTGCAAAACGTTTCTACAATTACTAAAGTAATTCCCAACAATTTCAACAACTAAAACCGTATGTCGCTCAGATAAATAAGGCAAAGAAGTTAGAAGTTAGAAGTTATATCAAAATACATTTAATTGCGTATGGGGAAACTGAACACTTGAATAAAATGTGCACTTTAAAGATAAACTATTTGAAGAATACAAATAATGCTCCCTGGGAGTTTCACATATTCTGTACATACAAGTTTTACCAGTTCAGCTGCAACACTTCTCAGCAGTCTCCTGATTCCTTCAGGCATAGGTTATTAGACGAGTTCAGGTATGCCATCTCGCTTTAGGCAGCATTTGTCAACCCCCATCTATCCACCAGGTGTTGCATAATGAATGCCCCTTATCAAAAACACTTGAAAAACCAGTCCTTCACATCAGAAAATAATATGGGTACAGATTTCATTGTAAATTTACATTTCAATTGCAACAGGATTATCAACCAAACAGTGGATTTCTCATGAATGTTGATGAAACCCCCGAACCCTCCTGGCACTGAGGGACTGTGCACGTCTGAGGAGAAGGTCTGAGGATTTATTCAAAGTGATTAAATCCACCATTTATCAGGGCCATTAACTTTATGGGCCGGTTTCACAGACACAGATTAAGCCTAGTCTAGTCTAGGACTAGAAAAATCAAGTACAGTGGAAAACTTTATTGAGCTTGTTTTTTTTGCTTAGACCGGGCTTAATCTGTCTGTGAAACTGGCCCTGTGTTTGTCAAGCAGTGGTTCTGAAACGTAAGATGTTTGACCTTCGTAAAGATTGACAACTTGCCGATTACCATGGAATGTATTTCAGCCGGGTCTGCCTGCAGAACATTTGCCCCAAAGTCTTACACCTCACTGGTTTATTTGTTCTGGTCTGGTGTGGTGTAAACAGAACAATACTACATCCATTAGATGGTGCTGCTGTCCCACATTTGCCTTCTGTGGTGAGAAAAGTGGACATATGTTTAGGACAGCAGGGAATTTCTATTTTTGCCCAATAAACAAAAGTTGAAATTCAGTGGCGGGTCTTTTCATAACAGGTGTGGGATTTAATTATTTTCAGCCACTGCTAAGTCTACCAACTCATTAATAACATTAAGGTGGACACGGCTGACTCCACTTGTTAATCAGCAGCCCTGCTGGGTCATTTTCATCAGGCACCAAATCAAGGAAAATGAGCACAAACAGCAGTAGACCTGTCCAATAAGAAAGGACCACTCTCACAGAATGCCTAAAATGGTTTGGCCCATCGGGTTCTTTTATAAACACAGGAAGCATGGAGTCATTGAGAAATCGCAGGTGAACCACAACTTTTCCACTCTCATTACAAATGCTCAGATGGTAGTAACATTGTTTTGAGGTGGAATGTTTGTTCTCAATAATACTTGGGTTCACATTTTTGTTTCTGTGACATTTTCAGAATTTATTAGCCTTCCGCCATGCAACTTACTGTTGGCAGCATTCATGGAATATCTATGATAAGCATTTGATGAGAAATGTTGAGTTTCCACAGAAATGTAATTAAATAAAAGCATGTTTGTGTGTTCCAGGCTCACCTCCCAGCCCCTGGCTCCAGCTGACCTTCTCTGTATCCTCCTGCTGACCCTAATCCTGTCCCTGGTAGGCATGGGCAGCCCTATTCCCATTGATAGTCCCAATCCCCATCTGCTTTGTAATGTCTGCCCTCTACAGCACAAAGAAAGGTTGGTATTACATCACTGGAGAGCAGCTCCAGCACCAGGTTTATCTTGTATCTGGATTAGCTTCAGCACAAAGTTCAACTTAACGTAAATCATGTAAGATTTAGTTGAAAGATGCATTTTTATTTTAGTCAGCAGAGATACAGATAATATCAAAATGACATTTTGCTCTGAAGTCAGAAGACTAAAAATGAATGATTCCAAACACTCTCCCAATTCTTGATCCCTAAGTCTTTTGTTTGTAAACTGTTTCATTGAAGGCTAACCCTGGCCTCTGTAAAACAAAATAACTTAACACCTGTTAAAATATTTTGGGTTTGTGTCAACACCAACATTTCCTGTTTCTTCAGATCGTGCAGTAGTCACTTCACCACTGAGTGTCACCTGAATGAACGCTGCAGTACTAGCACAGGGCATTTTGGTTCCATCCACATCCTGTCGGCCCAAGGCTGCCTGAACCCAGACCTCTGTAACTCCACCCACCCAGTGATCTACCGTGGGGCCAGTTACAATGTGACATACAGGTAACAGCTGGAGCAGATTTAACAGTGCCGGTTCTAGGCATATGCAACATTAGCGGTCACTTAGGGCCCCTAACTGATGAGGAGAGGGGGCCCCAAATCATCTCAAATTTTACTTAGGGACCCTGAAAGACTGGAGCCAGCACTGGGGTTCAGCAACCGTATTTGCCTTAGTAATGTAGCTTTCATGCCTCTGACAGAATAAGGAATAATGTCAGCTGTGTTTGTTCCATTTCTATCTGAACATTCCAAAGCATTGCCTCCTATCAATTGCTATGATTTAACATTGTCTCAAAACATTGCATAATTCAAGTTGTATTTCCAACTGTGGTAAAATCTGAGCAACATCTAAATGATTTCAACACTCACTTCATCTGTAGGTGTTGCTGCAGGAACCAGTGCAACCATCCACTGGTCCCAGAGATGCATACAGAGAGGCTGTTGGGAGTGACGACGTGGCCCAGTGAGGTGCCTCCTGTGACAAACAACCCTCTAGACCGATGTCCTGGAGACTGACATCTCCTCCACTACGCTGTCACATTCCCATGTATAACCGTGTCCTCTCAGGCCTCCTGGAGTGGCTGGAGACCACAGCAGAGATCTGTCACTGGGGAAAGGTCTATTGGCCACTGACTTTCCCTGGTCTCAAGCAAGGGATGGTGCCCGTTTTAAATGTTTAAGTCCAATTGTGAATTTGCCTATTCACTTTTTAAAAGTATGTTTGCTGTTACTTATAGTCACTGTTCCCAGTGTGGTAGCTGGAAAATGCAGCCAATAAAATGATCTTGTTTGTTAGCACTTGTCCTTTTATTCCAGTGTGCCCTTTTTAGAATCTGATGGCATGAGCAATGCCACTTTTGGACATGGGTACCCTGTAATTTCTCTGATGGATCACATTTTTCAATTAAAGTGCTATTTGTTTTTTGGGATAACATTTGATTGATATTATTGATCATATTCAAGGCATGGTGTAATAAATCATTTTATCTTGAACAGCTGAAACAAGGTTTTTGTCACTGATTCCTTGAACTCAAATTGGAAAGCGACATTTTATAAACAGTATTTAATGGAAATTACGAGCACCACTGAACACATTCACCGTGGTCTAGAAATCCCAGGAGGGACAGAGTTCTCTGTGCTGCGAATGTCTTTTTTTACACTTGATGTGCATGCCCTCTCCTGAATTCGGTCCACACACATCGCAGCGTTTCTTATTGCTACTGGCTGTAACATAATGATTACACTTTGCTTCATTTTTACAATGTTTAAATGTTTTATACTGTTCTATTCGTAGGCTATACCACCTGTTTTATTTCATCTTTTTTAAAACTAGTCCCTCAGACCAGAACACAGAGCAAAGGTTAATTAGAGCTGCATAATTCTACAGTCTGGACAGTTTTTTAGTTAAGCCTTGGTTTTGTTTCTTCCAGTACAAGTCTGGATTACTTCTACCGTTCTCTATGCGGATGGTAATCTCAGAAACAGGTGCGTGGGGTGGGTGTGGCCACTGAATTTCTGGTTTTGAGTTGCATATCAGACAGCCAAATACAGTTTATTTTATCAAGACACTTTGTTTCCCGACGTTTACCCCAAAGAACGGTTCCCGAACGTTGTAAAAATGGGCAGGTGAGACCATCCTACTTTGCATTGACTGTGCAAGCCATTATAAATCCTGTTTTTAAGCACATAGCGATAGTCTTGGATAACATGAGGTAAGAAGTTTAGACACCGCATTTGAGTCGAACTGAATATAACCTAGGCTAAATTAAGGTCATTTTACAGTTTTCTTCGCCCGGTTTAATTGCCACATGTCAAACTAAAGGCCTATGCAAAAACAAAAAATTGTTCTCTTTGATTTCCCAAATGTATTCGCCTATATTATAAAAGGTCATAGACGCATGTAATAATCATATATAGAACAGACTTTGTTTTAATAGATCGCAAAACCTTTATTTCGACCAAACCTGAAAGAGGTAACGGTCTTCTGACGAGTGAAAGGTTTAGGGAACGTCGTATAAATTAGTTTGGATTGCGTGCCGCCTATGTAAGACTATACATATCTTTGTTCCCGTTTAGTATAGGTTAAATATGTTAAGATTTACTCCAACACATTTTGCACCCGGAATGCGTGTCCTACAGTGAAGCCCATCGAATGGAATTGTATCGTGTTCTCACGATGGCTGATATAACAAATCAACTAACGATCCAATCTACGTTTTCACAAGTTCTGAGATGTCTTCGATGATTTATTTGGTAGTTAGTACATTACTTGTCAAAAGTCAGATGAAACACGTTTAACCGTTCCCTAATCCCTATCTACCAAAGGGAAAGAGGGATGTTTTTTGGTTACTTCAACCGTTTTCTTGGGAGACATGTTTGATCGAACTGTCAAAAAAAGCATGCTGTTTTGATATGTTGTCATATTCTATAATTGGAAGCCAGCCTCTTCGAGGATTGTTAATTGATTGAGTAGGTCTAATTAAGACACATTCCATGAGCGTTGAGGAAATTAACTTATTTGGCATAAAGCCAGCCCAATTTATCGTTTTACATTTGCCCTTTCAGAGGAAAACACCCAGTACAGAATTTGTCTCCCTGTATAAAAGTTGGTCCGCCTGTAATAAAGCTTTAACTTAATTTGTGAAAACCAATCTGATGAGAGCAGGCTAGATTAGCCTCTGGGTTTGCAGAAGACCGATCTGTGTTCTTTTAGTCCCCAGGTGTTCCTGACCCCTACCCTCCTGGGCCTGGCCCTGCTCTTCCCAGCCCTACACTGTAATGACAACCTACTTTGTTACTACAGTCCAGTCATGTACCGCAACAAGAACTTTGACTTCATCCTGTCAGAGTGCCCTCCCACTGAGCTCTGCATGAAGGCGTCCGGGCGCTATGGCAACCACAGCGCCCTCTCCTCCCGTGGGTGCATGGAGCGGAGCAACTGCAGTCGGGCCCATGCCCTCCAAATGAGAGGAACTGTTTACACCATGACGTATGTGTGCTGTGACTATAATTACTGTAACGCAGGACACCGTGTCGCAGTGAAATCGCTCCCCTCCGCAGTGGCAGTAATATTTTCGCTGTTAATAGGGCTTTAACAAAGATCTGTTCAGTTTAAGACTGTTTCTGGCTTCTATGCTGAAACTGATGACTATGTTGGCCGAAGCGTTCTCTCCAGCTCACAGCTGGTGGCTCCTTGATTGGGGAGGACAGGCTGATTGGAATGGATTAGAGGGACAGAATCAAACCATGCTGGTCCATGTGCTTGGTTCCATTTCCCTCAACCCAGACATTCATTAAGAGGCTTCCTCCCCTCACCAGCCTCCAGTGCTGTGGTGTCTCATACCCAGTCTTACCAAACTGGCGTCTGCATCCACCTGGAAGGCCTGAAACGTTTTGCTTCACCGCATGATGGGACACCATGCCTGTACTGCCACTTTAAAATGATAATAAAGTTATTTTACGATCATTAAATGTTTCACATGTTACCTGGACTACGTGGGATCATCTAGGTCATTTGTATGTGGTTTAATCCGCAACTCATAACATGACACCATTCGTCTTGAGGTTTGGACAGTTCTTTATTTCCCTTTTATAAGGCTGCTGGGTCTCCCCATAGTGGATATACATATATGTACAGGAGATTGCTATACTGGAGTAACACAGAGAGAGATGGGGG
>JACXGJ010010056.1:0-22757 GCA_016801105.1 Esox niger | reverse complement strand
ATACATTGATTATGACCGGCCTGCAGTGTCGGTTGATATTGACAGCCCGCACCCCTCTAGGTAAAGCCAGCAGCTTAAATCCCATTATCAAGAAGCCATATTTTGTCTGCAATTTCCAGACCCCAAACAAAGGCATTGTTAAAGCAATGGTAATGATGAATTTCAGTGAAGTCTGACGATGTTTTCACACTCTTGCTATTTTTTGTCGGTACCACATTTGGAACCCAACCTAGACCAGGTACTCCTTAATTGAAGTTAATGGGCAAAACGTACTCACGCACAGACACAAATTATTATTTCAATGTATTTGGCTATCCTACATGAACCAGGACAAATATTAAGTGTTTTTGTTTTAGGGATGCCTTAGCGCATAGCATGAATAGCCTCTTTGCCTAGTTAATGTAGGTGATAATAATTGTAAGTCTATGTTATCTTGTGAGAGCAACAATGAACATACATATTGTTTTAGTTTAAAAATAATAATAAACACTCACACACATACATATATAATAACATTAGTCCGGAAAGTGGTCTGTTACTGTTTTTGTGAAAGTTTTTGTATGCTGAATGACACTCCACACAGTATATCCCTGATATTTTTGAAGATTGTACAATATACATACTCAATCCTATGTCTAGATGTAACAATATATATATCATTAGTAACAATATATATATATATATATATATATATTGTTACTAATGAGATCCGTGTGTCAAATCGTTTACATCATACCGACTAGCATTAAATCTTTAGTGAAATATAGGCTATAACCAAATACCCTTCATTTAAGGTGTTGCGGGCCTACATCATTAGACAATATGATGGAGTATATCCTCAAATACATATATCTTTTAAGACTATTTAACACTAATCGATGCATCGTGATCTGTTTTTCTCTCTCCAATAATGTAGCTATAAATAAAACATGATCATTCAATCTTTTGATCATTTCCCTTCCATCTTTCCCTCTACAACTGCTCCTCGGCTAAATTTATCCCGTGGACAGAGTTCTTGGCGCCAGACCGTTTAAGACCTGTCAGAGTCCCTCATATTTCTTCGTCATAGGCAACGCAACTAGTCTCCAAGACTTAAGAAACTCAACCAATTCCTCTCTCCTCTTATCCATGGTCAATTCACTCACTTCACTCTTCTCGTTAATCATCCTTCCATTCATTAATGTATTAATCCATTCGTTCATTCAAATCTTATTTTATTCTCCTTACATCGCACCAGTGTTTGGGAATTAAGTAATTTGCTTTACCACCTGGATGTATCATCTAATTAACCCTATTCAAATGGAAAACCGTCCGGCTCCCTAATCCCCGCAAGCGTAACAGCGTATAACGATAGATGGAAAGTAAACTATCTCATTCATAACCACAATCGTTGGCGCTTATACCTCACACCAATTTTCTCCAGGTTTCTATACAACACCCATCCCTCCTTACCACCAGTTAGAGGCTTAGGCTATTAGGTCAAATATGTTTCTATGCTATAAGCTACTGCCTGTTTATGCTAACAATGTTCTATTGGCCTGGACACTCCAAAGCCAGAGTTGGACTAGATATTATTTCAGAGGGACAATATTAATGAAAAGAGGGCTGATTAACTTTAGCCGTTTACCTTACACTCATTAAGGTATTCCTGGCAGAATACGAATCATTATAGATATCTGCTGGTGGATCTTGGCTCCGCCAGGATCCGGTGATGTGAGAAATAAGGACCAATACTGAAATTCACCTTGCCCCTAGGTAACAGCTGGGGGCGCCATATTAAGGCTCTATGGGAAATGTATATATATATATATATATATATATAAATCAGTCTGTGGTTACATATCCCCCTTTAGACTACGCATTTAATTTAGGTGACTATGGTGAGTCACCTGTTTCTTCTAAATGCTAATAGCCCTCTTACATTATGGTTGCGTTGTCTATTATAATGATGCATCCTCTGACCGTGTTCGAAATGATCAAAACTTCAATTTACAATTGCTAAACTTTGTCTAAATAAAGTATCTACAAATAATAATTAGTAGTTTTTTATGATGCAACATTTTTATTTGTAGCTCTGTCTGCCCGCCGTTTCATGCATTTGATTTGATCCTCTCGAACACGGCCATTGACGAACATTAGTTTGGCGTCACTACGTACACGGAAGCATTTCTTGGAGCTTTTGAGCAGTCGCCCATCGCGCTATCTGACGTAAAACAATGGCTGGGTTCGAAAGGATCAAAATCACAATGTGTCATGCGTAAACTGTGACTGATCTACACCAATAAGCGTAATGAGATGTTATTTATGACGCAAGGTGATCAGTCTGTATAGGCGGTTGCGCGCGGTCGTTTTGATCCTCTTGATTACTGTCAAGTGTCTGGAATTGTGGGCGTGTCAATATAAATGTTAGGCTAATTACGTAGTTATGAGCTTATAATTTGACATAAATTAACCTAACAATTAGTTTTTTGTCATATTTAACTGTAGCCAGCGGACCCAGACCGATCAGAATATAAATCAGAATTGTTTTTTTGATTTTTGACACGTTTTATCCGGTAGGCTTTAGTTAAGCATTAGGCTAATTATCAATTCGCTTCCATTAAGCTATGACGTTAGATGCTCACAAAAATGCAGAAGCATACGACAAATGCTGCGTCACATGCCATTGCTGCATATAATTTAATTTGTATCCAGCTGTATTTTTAAAGAATTCACAAAAAGTATTATAAAAGGTAGATTTCGAATCAGATATGTTTCCATGGATATTGTAGGCATACATCAGGGATTAATCTCGTTCGAACATAACCAGTTTCCAACACCCTCGCAGCAGCCTATTACATGGACACAAAATGTGAAAGACAATGTCATTATATTAAAAAAGTGGGCCATTAACTATTTACAATTACTACAATTCACCCAGTTGTGTTTCATGTAACATATCATTAAGCAAGCTTTTATTTCTGTTCAGCTATTCGACCTACATTTTGTTCGTAGAGCAACTAAATTACATTATGGTATGCCATCGTCGAAAAACATCATTTGTGGGCAACGGCTTTCAGTCTGTTGCCTAACTGGCTTACTTCTCTGTCTGTAGCTTAACTGGCTTACCTTTCTGTCTGTAGCCTAAGTGGATTATTTCTTTTTCGAATTTGAAAAGGCAAGGAGTGACTCAAAACTAATTTAACCCAGACCAAGGTGTCCATTATTTTAACTAAACTAAAGAAACGGGGAGGGGGGGGGGATGAATATGTTGTAGGTCAAGAAAAAATCAACAGAAAATGATGAGCCTGTTGATTCAAAGTTGACATCTATTATATTATAAATTCAAGACTTTGCTACGTTTAAAATAAAAAAGCAATAATATAACGTGTACTGGCCTCGATCTCTAAATTTAAGAAAAAAACGAATTTGTTTGCAGGGGTGGGTTAAATATTTAACTCTAAACGGATATTTGTCTTGATAGGTCAATGAGAAATCATGAACAACCGTTTTTTTGCCTTTGATGATTTATGAAACACACACACACACACACACACACACACACACACACACTATATATATACATATATATATACATATATGTATATATATATATATATATATATATATATATATATATTATTCCAACTGTCAGTGGAAACAAGCAGATATATTTAACACATTTCCAATATAATTCACTTAGTGTCATTTTTTAAATAATATTCCAGAACATACATATATATATTTTTGTTTAATGTCCTTTTTAAATAGCATGTATTTCCCACATTTATTAAATCTAACTCCTTGTTCACAAGTGTCTTTCAACAACTTAAATACAGTAGTTATTAGAAGTTGTGAAGATCCACTTTAGGGGTAACATTTGTTTTGCTATTTGTGAATTTGAGTAGAGAGTGAGGATTTGTTATGAGACTTATGTCTGATGATGACAGACAATATTGTTGCAGAGCTATGCATTATGTTCTTGCAAATATTGTTCTCTTAGCTCTTCAAAGAGACGTGTAAACAAGACCTGTATAACAGTGAGTCGCTATGCAAACCGAGTCCCAATACATTGGGTGCATGTGTCTGTGTATCTGTTTCTCATTTCTTCAATAAAGACAACATCAGCTCTATGGTTGGCCTTTGTCTGGTCCTGCCTCCCATATGAATTATGTTTAATCTACTAAAATGCCTAATGAGTTGATTGGTCTCTGTCACGGTACATGTCCACAATGCCTTATACTGAATACTGAAGCAGCAGGAAAGAAACAGATCTGTTTAGCCAATGAATTATATGGTTCAATGTATCCTTTAGAAGACAATTTAAAACAAACACACCTTTTCTACACAGACATTCTATTCTTTTACCATTTTATACGACTACATTACACTCATTTACAATAAGTCACATGGACTGACATGTACTTCTAAAGATATTGGATTTATTGAATCAGCGCCCAATGAAGAGGACATAAAGAATCCTTGCAGAGTTGAGACTTAATATACTTATTTTTTAATGAAACGTGCCTGACCCAAAAACAGGCTTGATGTTGTCGCCACAGTCCGGTTCAGATGGACATGATGCAACACGTGGAATGCACAATTAAGGAAGTTAATCAACAAATACAGCATCATTAGTACCACACTGCATGTGGTTGTGGGTGTCAAAGCAGTGTCACACCAGATGCATTCAAGGTGCTGCTGTAAGCACTAAAGCTGCCTTTGGACCAGGCTAAAGGGGCATCTACCGGTTCATTGGGATGCATGGAGCCTTTATTAACTATTAGCATGCGTCAATATTGTCAACAAAGTGTGCTCTCTCATCTGATATGAAAACCATCTGACCGTCCCGTATTAGATAACCTTTGGACTAAATGGACCTGCTGATGTTGCGGCTGCTTGGGCCCGACCTTCATTACGTTGCCTATTCATCTGGCATTTGGTACGGCAATAATCAGATGAGAAAAAAGGAAACCGTAGACATGGATCTAACCTACTTTGCGTGGTGCTTCGTTGTTTTCCCGGTGCTACAGAGTGTTTTCCAAATTTTGTGTTAGTTGGTCATCCCGTGGGTTTGTTTGGCTCAGTGATTCTCCGCAGATCAAAGGCCTAGCAGAGCATGAGGGGGAGACTAGCTAGCGTTGTGGATTGTAAGGGGAATGTAATAACCCGACAGGTCAGCATCTCCCCATATCAACGCTGCCCTGTGGAATGTTCACACCAGGGTCAGGTAAGGGATTGGCCTGTGTGGGAGGGGTTTGTCATCCGACACCGAGACATATCAACCAACGAAAAATGACATTCCCTTCACAGAGTGTAGGAGAGATGTGGTATAGGTTTTAGGGTTTGGTGTGTTAATATGTTTTTGTCTAAGGCTTTTTGTCAATGGACAGAGGAACTATCATTATGTTGGAAACAATTTGCTCACAATTTAAAGCCAAAGCTCTCCCAAATTACTAAATGACTTAAATGTTTCCTTTCCTTGACAGTTAGAGCCTGTAATCCACCCATTGGGTTTGTTTACTCAGCTACAGCCACCAACGGCACCATTACCATTAATGCTGGAAAAAAGACAGATTGGCAAACTCTTAGCATAGTTTTAATTGCATGCTTGATTCATCTCAAATTCTTTACCACATATAATTCGTACCCCCATTAATGATTAGACATGACAATCTGCAGCCAGTGGTGACAGGAAACGTGGGAAGCTTAATAAAACAAAATGCAGGCTGTGTCTCTATTCAGTCCCTGTGCTCTGCTAGGGGTTGGCTGGATGGCAAGCCAAAGTCGTGTGTAGAAAGAGTGAACGGGTGAGCTGGAGGGGAGTTGGATGACAGGAAAGGCTTGGGCTAGGAAGTGATCTCAGTGGTCCCACACAAGACGAATGGCTCCCTAGATACAGGGTGCAATAACTTGTAATCAAAGCCATGAGACGGGTATAGTCCGAGGAGGTTGGGTCAGGACTGAGAGGAGGCGTAGGAGGACATTAATTGCACCTCTCCGCTCCCCTTTCATGAGGTGCGGATGAGTGGTGAGGAGGTGAGGGTGTTTGTTTGTTTTCTCAGGATGAAAATAAAGAAGCAGACCGACAGACAGGCCGGGCAGGCAGGCAGGCAGGCAGGCAGAGACAGGGAGGCATAAATTGTACAGTAGGGTTTGAAGTGAAGGGAAGCAGGATGATGATGGGTTCTGCTTCTCCTCACTCACTGATGTTGAGGCGGAATGGTCCCTGACATCCCCCCATCCCTCCCCCTGTCCCTCCCCCGTCCCTCCCAGCCCCAGCCAGCAGCACATCAGAGGAGCGCTGGAGCAGGAAGGAGGCAATCAATCTGAGCGACGGCGCACGGCTTTCACCTCTCCGGTCACAGTCCACACCTGGGACCCATTCAGCAGAATGTTAGGTCGCACAGAGCTTCAGGCGAGTCATCCCCAGGTCGAAACTGTAAAGTAGAAATCACATCTGAAGGCCGCAGACTCTCTCAGTGATAAACAGGAATAAGAGAAAGAACTCGGGTTGGAGTTACGGCTGAGTAACCAGAACTGCAATGCTGATGTAACTCTACAGCATGGCCCTTTTATTCCCAGGAGATCAAAGTAAGTACATACAATACCTGTTTACAGTCATTACCAAGATGGTTTTACTGGGTACACATTGTTCTCTTGTCATTACACAGGATAGATCCACACTGATCCAGAATATATTGCAACAGTTGGGACTTTATTTTCCAACTGGTAATGACATACCATTTCATCTAATCCACTCATCTTTTCTGCTGGTTTGATTGATCTCTCAATTAAACAAACATACGCACACACAACCACACTTACCCTTACCTCCGTACATCCAAAGGTCGTGCATACTTATCTGGAGTAATCCATAATGATATCACTTTCGCAGCCAAAGCTCAGGCCCCAGTACCACTCTCCAAGCGTCAGCTACCAAAAGGAATGTGAGTGTGGCTCATTATTATAAAGGACTTAAGCTGATGAATTGGACCAAAGACCTAAAAGCTTTCTTCGGCAGCTTAATGAACCCACCAGTATGTCGTTTTCACTTTTTTTGTAGCCAGATAAAAATGTTGCAATTTGTCTTTTCAACTTCAGTGGTGTTAAATAAGCATGTTTCATTTATTTTTTACTATCAAATTTTTTGACAGATTCTAAAAAGGTCTCCAACTTTCAAATCCACCATAATTATCCAATAGGTGAGCATTAAGTAGATAGTTGTCTGTATAGCATTTTTAGCAGAGGAAGAGTCAACAGTTAAGACTAAAACACAGTAAAGTGTCAAATGTGGCAATTTAAAATTCCTTCTAAACTATCCAGATATGGATGGATTTAGTGCTTTTCTGTGAATAGCTGTAATCCTCTTATGTTTTCTCTTCTCACTTTAGACTGGCTCTAGTTCTCGGACATAAACCCGGTGCTTTCACGTGATAGAAAATGGTTTTGTTTTTCTGCCCCTGATGTTAAGGACAGATTCAGACAGAGTATGCTGGTCAGTCTAAGTGAAACCCAAGGAAAGTGACATGAGAGCTTGTATGTATCTCTAGCCTACACTTAGCGGCAGCCACTCAGACGACCGACTGATTCAGAACATATTGCTGCAAACCAAAGGCTTGTGTTGATGGAGATACATTGAACTCACTGCAAAATGTGGATCAAAGGGAAACAAAGAGCCTCTTAATCAGTGGTTCTGTGCCAGTGTTCAACATGAGGAGAGAGGGAGCGGTTCAATCCCAGCCCAATTTCACCCTCTTCAGGCTGGGTAAGCTGGGGGGGAAGAGGGGCCACCCTGGGGACCAGAGACTAAGGCAGAAACCCACACCAGTTCCACACTTATCCCCTCTGATTTGTTATGTTGTTCAAACTGTAATCCCACCATGGTCTCTCTCCCAGCTGTCTCCGGTTAGGGCTCTCATGCACGTCACATGCTTGCACACACGGCCCTGGCTGCCTGAACGACCAGGACCGCTGATGTCCAATCAGGGCTCATTAAGGAAGGACCCCCTCTCAGTGTTACGCTCTGTCAGCCTCCCCACTACAAAACACAAACGCGTGCACGCTGGCACACATGCACGAACATGCTTCATGGCTTTAGAACCAAAACAATTCATTTAAAAACCTTAGATAATAGATATGTTCAGTAATTGTGAAACGTGGCAGTTTCGACAATCGCCCCAAACAGTTTCAGTTTTCAAGAGTTTACTTGAATTTTTATCTTTTTGCTTTTGGTAAAACCTAAGCTGCAAAGCCAGTAGAGGGGGCATTAGAACTAAAAGTAAGTTACCTCCCTGTGCTAAATATGCCTGACAATAAATATCCCTGACCCCTCCCTCTCTTTCTCTGGCGCATCGCTGACCCACCTTGGCAGAGGTAGTGGGTGGTGCTGATGGGATCCACCCAGGAGCACAGAGGCATCACTCGGCTGCAGAAGCACTGAGGAAAAACACACAGGGAAAACAATCCAGGCGTTCCAGAGGAGGGGGCTGGAGGGCTCATTAATAGGCCTGGTGGCTTTATGTAACACTGTCATTAAACTACACTTTCAGACAGCAGCGCAGGTGGAGGAACTCCAAACCCCAACACTGGAGCTGCTCTCAATTACCCCTAATGAAAACCCTACGGTTGCCCAGCTCCTCAGGGCCTGTGGGAAGCCTGATCAGACTGTCATCAAGACTCCCACCGCATGAGGAACACTGTTCTTACCTCAGTCTAAGCCGTTCTACAGTACGGTGTGGATTTGTGTGGTAAACTTGGCTAAACGCAGGCCAGTTCGTGTCACACGATGAAGAGAGCAGTAGAGATAATCTGTCAGGAAATCAATATCCAGTCTTAGGTGAAACTTAATGCAAATGGTTTTAAGAAATGGGCAAACACTGACATTTAGGTAATTCAGTAGACATGCTTATCCAGAGCCACTATGAACATGAATCAAATGAACTAGGCCTCAACCTGACACAGATGAAGTTGTCACAAATATTCATCTAACAATATAATGTACTGGTAATAAGGCAAAGTCATGCAGGCACGCACACACAGGCAAACACGCGAACACACACTTGCCCTGGCGGGCACAAACACTCTCTGTTCCCTTTCCTCTGTCACTGAAAGCCAATCCAATCTGCTTGAAGCATGCTATTAAGCATACTGTCTAAAGTAATCCACAGAGGAGCTGGCTGCTGTGGGTTGGTGCACTCACCCCCCATCTCCATCCATTCTACAGGCGTCACTTTGCCCATGCTAGTGAGCTCAGTGGCAGAGGGGAAGTGGAGATTAATGACACAATGACATGCAGGGCTGATGTGTCAGAGGGGTGTGTGTGTGTGTGTGTGTGTGTGTGTGTGTGTGTGTATGGGGGGGGCGTGGTTAGCCTGCATACAGGAATTATTCTAAATCGTCTCACAGCACTGTCAGTGTGCATTACACTCAAGCTCTTAGCTCGCCAAAGGACAGCGACCCTGGAATGAATGGGTTAGTGCTGAGGGGTAAACTCATAATTGCAGCCCTCTTTTACACTCTCAAGTCCATTTTCACAGCTCTGTACACACCAAGCCTGTCCTAAGGTCACCTCACATTCTGATTTTAAAAGCTCTATGTTGTGTTCCTCAATACTACAGTGCACTGTGTAACTTCATGCAGACCCCGGAGGGACAAAGTGGTAGACAAATATGTCAGTGAAAAGTATCTAAAGTCTTGTGTTGGAAAGAGAGGTACATGGAGGATTGAGCCTTTCAGCATTACTTCAGGTCAAAGTCCCTTTTAAAGCACTAACATCATGGGCACCGAGCTTCTCTCTCAGAAAGGGACTCCCAGGGTTTCAGCCTCACCACATAGATACATTGGATCTCATAAGTATTGGCCCTCTTCGGCCATTTCCACATTTTATTGTGTTACAAAATGAAATGAAATGTAAAGTTTTTGACACTGATCTACAAAAAAGTATATGATGTCAAAGAGAAAAATAAAATCTACAAATTGTTCTAAATCAACTACAAATAACAAACAGAAAACAATTGAAGTAATCACTCTCAATATTTGGTAGATGCCAGGGCTATTGATATGATATGCACAGTGTCTCCCAGGTCAGTCGTGGAAGACAAACTCCTTTATAGGTGTCATAGGCATCTTGTTGGCCTCCTTGACTAGTGCTCTTGTCTGGATACTCAGTTTTTGAGGATGGCTTTTTCTAGACAGATTGAATCATACCAGATTTTCTCCATTTCCTAATAATGGACCTTACTGTGCTCTGGGAAATATTCAAGGCCCTGGAAACATCCTTATATCTTACCCCTGACTGGTGCTTTGAAATAACCACATTCTGGATTTGCTATGAAAGTTTATTTGTCTTCATTATGTAGCTGTTTTTAGGAATTGTATTAACCAACTCTGTGACCTTCTAGAGACAGGTGTATTTACTCTGAAATCATGTGAAACACCTTAATTGCTCACATACTGGTTGCGCTACAGCTTATTCAGCTGTAGCAAAGCGGATGAATATTAACACAATTATTTTCTGTTTTCTATTTGTAATTAAATTTATAACAAACTTAAAATGTGGAAAGTATGAACCCTTTTGAGAGCCACTGTATATTACAGCCCTGGGTTTCAGTCCTGGAAAATCCTTAATAGATGAACTGGGTAAAATGTTTTCAAGTGGGATACACTGCAGAAATAGCATAGACTTGAATGCCTTATTTGCTATTTTAAGCAATGCCGTGGCACCCATTTGTATGCTTGATTGTTAAAATGTTCGTGATGGTGTGGTGTTTTTTATTGGTTTTTGACAAAATGTACCATGTAAACAGGGTGCAACTGCAACTTCTCAGCGTGTTTCCCCTAAAATTAAAACCATAAATAATAACACAGCAGCTTAAGTACAGTAAGTAATGACTAGAGTACTATGTATCTAAACCAATGGTCTCGGGTCTGGTCGAGTTCCTTCCTCTGATGTTATTGGAAAGACCGCAGAACCCCAGAACACCAGAACACACCCACATGTCACTGCCCACCTCCTCATACGAGTGGGTGGGTGGTTGAAAATCCTGCTGTTCCCCTGCTTGGAAAACATCTCTGTCTGCTGATAACTCCTGTTAGTGTGATGTATAACTCAAGCTCAGAAATGAATGGAAAAAGGGTTGGATTACAACAGCTAACTAGCGAAGACAGAAGGAAAAGCCCCGGCAGAGAGCAAGGCCTGAGCTCGGCAGCCAAGCGCACCCAGCCATGGTAGACTGGGGAGATGGGAATCAGTGTTACGACAGGCAGGCCCCACTACCCCAACACTGACACTATCACAGCTGCTCTCTGTGGAGGAACATGCGGCAACATCCAAAGTAAACATGATGGAAATGAACGTGACATCATCTCTGGTCTGCCTTATAGGCTACTAACTAACAATAGAGATTTCCATTAGGAAAACTGAAGCAAATTTTTTAATCCTGGCAATAGAAATATGTATTGTTCTTTCAGATTGGATGTTAAACAGCCTTTTTTCATTGGCTCATGTATCGTCTATGAGAAGGTTACACATGCAATTCGTGCAGAGATAAATCCTGTGAATGTTATACTGGTGATATATACCTCGTCCCCATATACCTCGGCTATCAGCATTCACAGAAATGATGCACCAATTTGAACAGAATTAGCACTATGTGCTCTAATCAAAGTAAAACTAAAACAATCCTCCTTATTATTATAAAATATAACACGTCTGACATTATTACTGAGTGGCTGATCCCAAACAACAACTCAGATCAGTCTATCTCCACTCACACAGCTCTTTCTAGTTTTGCTTCTGTTCGAATTTTGTCTCCGACCCTAAGCCTCAAAATGGTACCAATGAGACATACAATTTATAATGGCCAGCCTAAAGAGACTATTAGTGAGGCACTATAACATTTTAGTATCATGTGTTAAACTAAGAAGTTATCAGGTGAGCGGCTTATGCTGATGTGCACATCACATTCTGTGGCAAAACTGCACACCAAACCAGAGGATGAAAAGCCGCCATTATTCTTTTTAATTAACTCAGGCAACAAAATGGCAATACGACTACACTGCTCAAAAACATAAAGGGAACAGGTAATCATCACAGTATAACACCAAGTCAATTAAACTTCAGGAAGTTAGGAGGCTTTAGCGATTGTCAATCAATGTGACATATTTTGGTGCAAATGAAAAAGGCAACAGGGTCACCAGGGAGGGAATAGCGAGACAAATCCGAACAAGAAACCAGGCAATCCTAGTTCAGCCGGCCCACAATAGAAAGTGTTGATCGCGATTGCCCTCTCGAGGTTCGAGACCCGGGTCGCCCAGGTGAAAGGCTGTGTCGTTAACCACTATGCCACAGAGCTGTAGACTCGCCAGGTGTCGGTACATATGAATATTTCATTAGACACCAATAATCATTGGTTTGAACTGAGTTACATTCTGAGTTGCTGTGATGAAATTCATGTAAGTTGGAACAGCCTGTAATTTCAGCCTGTGATTGAATCCAGCCCTCATTCGGTTGGTGATTTTGGTTTCTACTGACCGTTGTTACATCCGTATGTTCTCAACGAATTACCCCGATGTACATGTAAGATTTTGAACTTTAATATATTTTGTCAACCAAGACCCATGTGTGATTTCAATGTTCCCTTAACTTTTTTGACCAGTGTATAATAATTGCATCACAAATGTAACAACATATGTGATTAAAGTGTGGTATTGCCCCAATGCAATGTGTGCAGGCAGTGCTGTTCTGCTACTACAATATAACTCCAAGGTTGTAATGACGAATACTAGAACAGTAGCCTTTGTCTAGCTATGATGCTATTTTAGCTTTAGCAGAGATCCTCCATTCAATAATACCTTTGGCTTTGCCAAACGAGGCTGGCTTGAGTGAGCATTCCAGATGTGCTTTGAACAGTGCTCTAGGTAACTCATGCCTGTCTTTGGCCTCATGTCACCCTGTGTGCTAGCTGAGAAACAAAACAGAATGCAGATTAAGCACAGTATTCCGACCCAGCCATGCTTTCTCTTCATGGCAGTTCTATGAGTTCAAAGGATATTGCTTTCCCATTGTCCTTTGATGCTTGTTTGATGCAGATTTCAGTTTTATGAGTTCAACTGCTTGATATTCTTAAAGGGTTGTTGTCTGAAGTGCATCTACACTGTGTGATGACAGACATGTCACCTTCGTGGTCACTATGATCACAGAGTCTTGTATTATTGTTTTCCATTAGAAGTGGATTATATGGTTCTTTAACATATGTTGAAAACCAGAAATGGAGACCCTGGAATTAATAATATTGACCATTCTCATTTTAATGTAAAAGTAATGTGATGAAAACGTGCTTTTTACATTTACAACAGTCCTTTATGAAAATATTTAACATAATCCATACATTATATAAAAAATACTATAAGTGGGTAAGGACGTGATGCCACTTTTAAATATTTGAATCCTGGAAACAAATGTAGAGTAAAACAAACCTTTTTTGTTGCATGTGGTGTAAAATAAACAGAGAGAATGTGCCAATGTTTTGGAAATTGAACACATGATGTCACTGGAACAAAGCCAGGGTCAGTTGTTGACAGTAAAAGTCAATTTCTCAACACAGAGTTTGAAACGTTCATAACTGATGGTCAATAGCTCGACATACAAATTGTCTTGAAGTGTGGGAAGAAAATGAAATGCCAACATTGGCATTCCCAACATTTCGACAAGACTAAACAGCTCACATAAGCTCAAGTATAATTCTAAAAGCAATGCCAGCTACAAATATTGAATTAGATTCTTATATAAAGAATGATATAAATTGTCAGTGGTTCCCAAAACCAGTCCTTGAGTACCCTCAAAAGTACACATCTTTGTGGTAGCCATGAGGGCCTGATAATTAGTTGAATCAGCTGTGCTTGGATGGGGCTAAAATAGAAATGTGCACTGTTGGGGGACCGGAGTTGAGAACAACTGTTTTGCAAGATAAATGATTTGACTTTTGACATCTCTGCACAGATATGACAGACATTCATGGCTTTTTAAAACAGGCCTTGACACTTAACTTTATCTGTAGATCTACCCTTCCCTTTCATCAATCATTATCATATAATAATAATATGTATTATACATTTTGTTTACTGTATTATCATTAGAGTTGAATGTATATATATATATATATATATATATATATATATATATATATTTATATATATATTATTTCACTTTCTCTTCAGATTGTTTTTTATTAAATGTATTTTGTTATTTCATTAATTCTTGCATTATTCTGATTTTAATAATAATAATAATAATAATAATTATTATTATTACTACATGTGGAAATAACATGCAGCACATTATCTTTTGCAATCATTTTAACATGCATTTTAACTGATAAGTCTTTGCCAGCAATCACTAAGGATAATGTTGTGTTGTCACCATCTCTGGGACTCTGTGACAGAATATACCTTAAATTAACAGGTGTGAGGTGGAGGTGTGTGACGAAAGCATTGCTGTAACTGTTCTCTGAGAGAGAGAGCAGACTTTGACTGAAGGTTTGACAATGAGTTAGGATTTATGAAACTACACACATTTTCCCTATTTGCCACCATTTCCGTTTAAGGTTTGAATTCAGAAATGTTTTCTTGGTAGATAAAATCAGTTGAAAAGGGAACATTTTATAAATCCACAGTCTGCACCTCACAAATCAATGAGCAGTATTACGCTTCACTGACAGTCAGCATGTGGAGTAATTTAAGTCAATCATAAAACCATTAGGAACAAACTTCACATTTTGATGAATAATTACAGCATTTGGCTAAGTGGCCTAGTAATATACAACCCACTTCGCTTTTGTATTTCAAAGGTCTGGAAAATATATATACACTCAACAACATTATTTCTGTATTTGAAAGTGTGTGTAGGTCCATGGGATAGACCTATATGTTAACATAAGCTAGACAAGGACATTGAATTATACAAAAACAAGAGCATCTCAAACTCTTTGTCAGGGGTACAAATTATGTTATTTTATTTATTTATGAGGCGAAATCAACTAAAAGCCATTACAACACATGTATTACAACAAAAAACATAGGAAATGTAAACACAAAGCACTCAATTGAAAAAAAAACAGAATTGAATGGGTGGCCAGTTTTCGGCTGTCTCAAAAATTCTTTGAATAACATTTATGTTGGGTTAAGCATTGATTGAAGTTGAATCCATTTAGCATAATTATGTTGCTATGATTTAAGCAATCTGATTTGAGGACTACATCAACGTTTTCCCTTGAAGTGAGGCTAAGCCATGCACCATCGTCTGCCCCGCCCACTTCAGGAAGGGGAGTCACTCACTCAACTGGGATGAGGCATTGTGGGCGGGGCATGATTATGGTCTTCTTTCTTAGGTGACACTCTGAAGAGACAGCACAGCTTCTAGACCACCTGATCGCTTAATCTTCTAAACCCTGCTTGTTATCCCATTGGTGGTGTTTAAAATGAACCCCCTCTGCTGTAAACATGATAATTAGTCAAGTAAAACAGAGCCCTATTAAGGTATTGGTTCCTATTATACCTTTATTTCAGCAGGCATGCAAATGAGGGTACCTCAAAAACCACTTGATTTCATATGTCTCCATGAAATGTCATCACTCTCAGGTGACATCACCTTAAATTTGACATCACCTTAAATTTCTCTAATTTACAAATTGATGTTAGATAGATAAAAAGGTATTGAACAGATGCAAGTGCATGTTTTTCACCTTTATGTAACATCAAAGTTGATTGTCCAGTGATTTAAAGAAATGTCTTCAAGCATTCTCAGATTCCCCCATTACTGCTAATATGTTTTGATAGCAGTGGTTACATTTAATGGTTGTTTAAAGAAAACTGAAATGGTTTTCTGTTTCTCTTGGCCCAAAGACTACTCCCAGCTCTCAGGGGGGGAATTCATCTACCATCAAATTTTAAAACAATGAAATTCTACTCTTAGGAATGGAAACTCATTGCCCGGCTGCTGTGACAAAGACCCTATTCCAGCGAGCCCTTAACCTGCGTTAAGCTCCTTCAACAGTTTATCAATCCAATCATATGCTTAAAAGCATAATCCTCTCAAAATCACCAATTCCTTTAAATGTACATACAACAACTATTCAAGTAAGCACAATACATTGAGATTTGGGCATTTCGTCATCATAATGTACCAAGTATTAGAACATCTCTGTGGAAATGTACACCCCAAAACCCACAATCTAATGCTCTTTCTCTGGTCAGGATGGCTGGCCAGCTACATAGCTGGGTATTAGGCTAGTTACAAAGGTTTCTACACATGAGTACAAAAGCAAAGATACAGTACTTCTTTGGAGTTTGGAAACTTCACTGAAATGTGCTAACATCTATTGGTTCAGTTACTCATACTTTATCAGGTACAGTTCATTGCTCTATGGATCATTCTGGCACATGTAGTGCACCCAACATGTGAATGGAAGTAAATCAAAGGCTTGATCCAAAACCCCACATTTGTACAAAAATATTTGAATGAGAAACACAACACAACAAACAATTGTTAAAGATCTGAGATACAGGTTTTTAGAGCTACAATCTCACCCTGCCAAACTTGGTAGATATTGTTTGTAGCTCAGCAGTGTGTGAGAAGGGTTGCTATTGTGATGTGGAAAGGCTCTTTATGTGTGCAAGCAAAAAAACACTTTGCATGATGGTAGTTGAAGGAAGAAAGGATATTAATCTGACAGCACTGTGTACTTTGAGGACATTCGAACTGAATAGTCCATGAGCTAGGGGGGTTGTTCAGGTCCACTTGGGCTGATGGATGTCTCAGGGATTTTTTTAAGGTATCTGTTCCTGCAGTTGGAAAATGTGTGATGACAGTACAGCCATGGTAGCTTTCTGTGTGTTATCACTCTCTCATATGTCCAACATTTCAGAATTAGGTGTTGAAATGGTTTTAAAAAGGAAACCATGGTACATTTTAAACTTAGTTTGACAAGGGGTTCCAAAAGATCACTCAAATTACCTTTCAAATTTTAATCTAACCATATCTGAAAGACACCAGTTACAAGACATTTTATAATATCACCCATATTGTGCCATGAAAATTATAATGTTGGGTGATAAGCCATATACTGTAATTCCATGTACAGATGTTTGAATATACATGGTCCAGGATATTGTTCTCCCTAGTAAGCATAATGAGTGATATTTTGGAAGTTTACATTTAAAATTGACCAATAATCAATAAATGGGAAAGCTTAATATGTGACCTTATTGGAAAAGTACAATGAGCAGCTCTGGCCTAGACACTGACAAACTACTGTAGATAGCAGCCTAACTGTCAAACTATCATACTACAAATTCTCAAGCGAAATTCTACAAATATATAAATTATTCCTAAATTATTCCTGCTGGCCAAAACTCTTATTAACCCTACAATGACTCTTATGGTAATAATAACCCTACTGTAACCCTAACCCTACAGTAACCTTAACCCTACCATGACTCTTAAGGTAATCATAATCCTACAGTAACCATAATCCTGCAGTACTCCTAACCCTACAATGACTCTTTAATCCCATCTCTACAGTGATTCTAGTTTGAACCCAAACCTAAACCATAACCCAATAGTAAACTATAGGATATGATTTATAGGCTTAGGAATTACCTGAAGTAAATGAATACTTACACATAAAAAACCTGGACGGACACACCTACTCATTCAAGGGTATTGTCACACCCCTCCTGCATCCGCGATCACGTGGAGGAGGGTCCTCGCGCCCCTGTAGCCATTCACACACTTGCTCGTCATCCACTCCCACACCTGTTCCCAATCCACGATCACACACCTGTTCCCACTCACCTCGTTACCCGCAGTATATCTACAGTATATCTTACGCCTCAGTGCAATCAGCAAGCTTTTCCCTGTTTCTCCGATATACCCGTGTACCGACCTCCTGCCCGTCTTCAACTACTCTACTTCCTCCCTGCCTGTACTTATGCTGTCCGCCAGTGTACCGACCATCTGCCCGTCCCTGACGACTCTGTCTGCTACCTGTCTGTACTTCTGCCGCTCGCTCGTGAACCGACCACCTGCCTGTCCCCAACTACTCTACCTGCCACCGGTTAGTACACCCTCCGCCTGTCTGTGGACTGATCCTCTGCCTAACCCCGACTACTCTGCCTGTCACTCCCACCTCGCCCTTCCTATTCGAGATTGGGTTCCAACCCCCGTCCGTGACAGTATGATCCGGCCATCCACGGACCCTGCGGATCTTGACGCTGTGTGCCAGGCAATCACTTCCCAAGGTGTCGAATTGGATTAACAACAAACCGCGGTGATTAACAGGATGGACAACCAGGCTTGGGAACGTACGAGGGAGAGACAACGGGAAGCGCCCCCGTCGCTGCCGTCTGAGACAGTTGCGGTGAAGGACAGATCCCCTCTCCTCATGCCAGTTCCTGTCTGGAGCTTGGACACGGAACCGATGCGCCCGGGCCGTTTTCGGCTGGATGGGATGGAACGTCAGCAATGGAGGGATAGCAACGCCTGCCTGTACTGCGGCCTCCTGGGTCATTACATCGCCACCTGCCCCCAAAAGGCTGGCAAATCAGCAGACCCGCTGGCCACCAGGAGATGTTCAGCTAACCCAACAACGGCACTCTCCAGCGCCCGGGTTCCCTATTAAGCCACCATTTGCCATAATGGTCAGCGCCTCATGATACAAGCCCTTATCAACTCCGAAGCCGACTACAGTTTTTTGGACTCTGCCTTGATTTCCTAACTGGGGCTCTCTAAGGACCCTTTACCGGAGGCAATCGAAGCTGTGTCCCTGGACAGCAGACAATTGGCCAGAGTCGCGTCTCGTAAGGCAACTTTTTTCAGGCAACCACACCGAGGCTATCCATTTCCTTGTTACCAGTTCCCCCCACATTCCGCTGGTCTTGGGGCATTCCTGGCTGACCAAACATAACATTGTGATCGACTGGACAGCGGGAAGCATAGTCCAGTGAAGTTCTGCCTGCCACGCTGACGGTCTGCAAGTGGCCTGCCCTCAAGTCGTATGGGACCAGACCACCAGCTCCCAGCCTCCCGACCTGTCCGGAGTGCCTGCCGTTTACCACGACATAGGGGAGGTGTTCAACAAACAGGACGTGCTTTTGTTGCCTCCCCATAGGCCCTACGACTGTGCCATTGAACTGCTTCCCAGTTCCACCTTTCCTAAGAGTTGCCTCTACAGCCTTTCCAAGCCCTAGAGGGAAGCAATGGAGAAATACATCAGGGATTTCCTGGAGTCGGTTTGCATCCGTCCGTCCTCCTCCCCTCTGGCAGTGGTGTTTTTCTTCGTGGGGAAAAAGGACGGCTCGCGTTGATTACCAGAGCCTGAATAACATCACTGTGAAGAACAAATACCCCCTTCCTCTGATGAATTCCACTTTTGACTCCCTCCAGGGCACCACGGCCTTTACAAAACTCGATCTCCGTAACTCCTATCATTTGATGAGGATCAGAGGGGGGACAAGTGGCTCAATGGGACATTTCGAGTACACGGTAATGCCATTCGGCCTTACTAACGCCACGGCAGTCTTCCAGCGATTTATCAATGAGGTGCTGGGGGATGTGATCGGGCGTTCTGCTTTCGTTTACCTGGATGACATCCTCATTTTCTTCAGGGACCAATCTGAACAAACCCAGCACGTGAGACAGGTCCTCTGTTGTCTGCTGGAGAATCGGTTATTTGTCTAGTCCGAGAAGTGCGAATTTCATGTTCCGACCATGTCCTTCCTGGAGTATAACGTCTCTAAGGGGGAGGTGAGGATGGATCCATCCAAGGCGGAGGCGGTTTTGGAGTGGCCGAGGCCGGGCTCCAGGACGAAATTACAATGGTTCCTGGGGTTTGCCAACTTCTATCGAATGTTCATCCGTAACTACAGCCGGGTCGCTGCTCCCCTGACTGCCCTTTCCTCCTGTATCAAGCCTTTCGCCTGGACCCCGGAAGCGCAGGACGCCTTTCGGGACCCCAAGGCTCGTTTTACCTCCATCCCTGTCCTCACCCAACCGGATCCATCCCGTCAATTCGTGGTTGAGGTGGATGCCTCAGACTCCAGGGTTAGGGTCTTGTCCCAGCGACATCCCGAGGATGGAAAGCTCCATCCTTGCACGTTCCTGTCCCGCTGTCTTTCCCCTGCTGAAGCCAATTAAGATGTCAGGAATCGCGAACTCCTAGCTGTTAAGATCGCCCTTGAGGAATGGCACCACTGTCTTGAGGGAGCAGAGCCACTGTTCTTCACCAGGACCGACCATAAAAACCTTGAGTACATCCGGTCCGCCAAACGCCTGAACCCTTGTAAATTTCACCCTGACCTATAGGCTGGGATCACGAAAATGGCAAGCCTGATGCCCTGTCCTGTGTCTTTTCAAAGGAGGAGGACCCTTGCACCCTTCCCGACACGATCCTGCCCAGGGGTTGAGTAATCGGCGTTGTGCTTTGGTGTGTCGAAGAGGAGGTGAACGCGGCCCTCCGGCGCAATCCTGGCCCTGGAAATGATCCCCCCGGCCGCTTATATGTCCCTGACTTGGTCCGGTTGGCAGTTCTGAACTGGGCACACGCATCAAAGCTAACATGCTATCCCAGTCTCGCCCGCACCTTGGCGTTCCTCAGCAGGCACTTCTGGTGGCCTTCTTTACGAAAGGACACCCAGGACTACATCTCTGCCTGCCCCCTCTGCGCACAGAACAAATGTTCCAACCGGCCCAGCTCTGGTCTCCTACGTCCCCTACCCGTTTCACGCCGTCCCTGGTCCCACTTATCTCTGGATTTTGTCACCGGTCTGCCCCGCTCAGAGGGAAACAGGGTCATTCTCACCGTCATTGACCGTTTCAGCAAGTTCTCCCATTTTTTTCCATTACCCAACCTCCCTGCTGCTAAGGAGACGGCAGCCATTTTGGTGAAGTAGGTCCCCATCGACCTGGTTTCTGACCGGGGTCCCCAATTCACCTTGGCGGTCTGGAGGTCGTTTTGCCTCGCCATTGGCGCCACCGTCAGTCTCTCGCTGGAATCCACCCTCTGTTATCTGGTCTCCTACAATCCCACCACCTGGTCTTCCCAACTGCCCTGGGTAGATTACGCGCATAAAACCCTACCCAAATCCGCAACAGGCATGTCCCCGTTCCAGTGCCTGCTTGGTTTCCAGCCTCCATTGTTCCCTTCCCAGTAGAGGGATCTAGCCGTACTGTCGGTGCAGGCCCATATCCGCCGATGTCACTGCACCTGGCATTGCGCCGAGGCCGCCTTGCTTCCGTCCTCCGGCGACTACCAGTTGCACGCCAACCGCTGCCGCATTCCAGCTCCGACTCTGTGGGAGACAAGGTGTGGCTCTCTGCCAAGGACCTGCCCCTCCGAGCTGTCCCCTTGAAGGGGGGATACTGTCACGCCCCCCCCCCCCCCCCCCCCCCCCCCCCCCCCCCCCCCCCCCCCCCCCCCCCCCCCCCCCCCCCCCCCCCCCCCCCCCCCCCGCGATCACCGCCTGTCTGTGTAACGATCCTCTGCCTAACCCCGACTACTCTGCATCAGGAATACAGGTGAAGGCCATAACAAGTGTCTGCGCTCAAAATGAGGGAGAGAGGTTTAAAAAAGAAGTCATTTGGAACGCTTGTCCATGTGAGTTCCTCGCCACATCCCAGCCCCATCTCCACCCTCGTGCCCTTTACCTGTTTCCGCTACGCACTCATGACGTTGCGGACCTGAACGCAGCTCTCACTCCAGATCACAATCACTGGAATACTAGACACCTGTGCCTCATCTTCTCCCTATTTAAGACAGACCTCCACCACCTCTTGTTTGTGAGGTATTGTTCGTAGTGAACCTGCCAAGCTGTCGTATCGTTACGGAGCTAACCGTTGTTTCCCTTCTTGTTGTGGTTTTCCCCCTTGCCCTGTTCCCATCTGTCTCCGTGTTTAGTAGCTTGCCTCTTGACCTGCGTGCCTGCCCTGTGGATTATCCTGCCAGCCTGCCCTTACCAGTACCATCGCCTTTTCGTAGTGACCACCGGTTATCGAACCTGCCTGCTTGCCTCTTTCGTTTTTGAATCCTGCCTCTGCCCATTTGGGCCTTTGTCAATAAACTCACAGTTGCATTATGCAATTGGAACCTCTACCCCCTGGTACCGGTGGTCATTTCAGACCAACAGTCTTGAAGGACTTCCCGCATATGCTAAGCTCGCATTGGTTGCAATTGGTTCACTCTCTGGTCCAACACATCCCAAACCTCAATTCTATTGAGGTCAGGTGATCTGAGGCAGTACCAACACTCACCTTATTGGTCAAATAGACTTAATACTTCCTGGAGGTGTGTTTTGGGTCATAGTCCTGATGGGGAAAAGAATTGATAGTCCCAATAGTGCAAACCAGATGGGATGGTGTATCGCTGCAGAATGCTGTAGTAGATATGCTGGTTGAGTGGTTCCTGGTTGATCACAGCTCGTATCACCAGGAAGGCAGCCCCACCCATTACCACACATGACCCCCTCTGTTTCACTAAGATCATCTGTTCACCCCCTCTGTGTCTCACTAAGATCATCCATTCACCCCCTCTGTGTCTCACTAAGATCATCCGTTCAGCCACTCTGTCACACTAAGATAATCCGTTCACTCGCTCTGTGTCTCACTAAGATCATCCATTCACCCCCTCTGTGTCACACTAAGATCATCCATTCACCCCCTCTGTGTCTCACTAAGATCATCCATTCACCCCCTCTGTGTCTCACTAAGATCATCCATTCACCCC
>JACXGJ010010055.1:0-22762 GCA_016801105.1 Esox niger | reverse complement strand
TGTCTGGGTGTCAGGGGTAGGGGAGAAGTTGTGGGGTGGTCTATCTAGGAGTCAGGGGTAAGGGAGAAGTAGTGGGGTGGTCTGTCTGGGAGTCAGGGGTAGGGGAGAAGTAGTGGGGTGGTCTGTCTGGGAGTCAGGGGTAGGGGAGAAGTAGTCGGGTGTTATCCACAGCAGTGGCATGAGACCATGTGAGGATTTGAGAGGAAATGAGAGGACATACAACCACGCCCTGGGCAGCCAGGTAGTGAAACCCCATGGAGCGCAGACAGATCAAATCCACGTTACCTGGTACGAGCAGCTTGCCAAGTAGGATACAGTCCAAGGGGGTTAAGGCCTTAAGACATCCAGCGGGTATATGAGGATGTGGTGGTTGGGCACACAGATTGATCTAAGAGGATAACAACAGAGAGTCATCTTGAGGCAGGAAAGCGGCCTTGGTTTAGTGACCCATCTTGAAGCATCCGGACTGATTTCGAAAAATGCATCCTATTGATCTTTATTTAGTAGAGTGAATTTAGCTTGAATCAGCAGACAACGTTACTCTGATAGATCAACATTGGCCATTTTGCTGTACAGGGGCTGGTGCTTCAGTAAGACACAGCTGTGCTCATAAGTTTGCATACCCTGGCATAAATTGTGACATTTTGCATTAATTTAGCAATTTATTATCACATTGTTGTTTGGCTCCTTTTTAAATCATAATTATAACAGAAATCACCCAAATGGCCCTGATCAGAAGTTGATATACCCTTGAATGTTTGGCCTTGCTACAGACACACAAGGTGACACACACTGGTGAAAATGGCCATTAAAGGTGAATTTGTCACACCTGTGGCCTTTTAAATTGCAATTAGTGTCCGTGTATAAATAGTCAGTGAGTTTGTTAGCTCTCACGTGGATGCCACTGAGAAGGCGAGATACTGAGCCATGGGGAGAAGAAAAGAACTGTCAAAAGACCGTAACAAGGTAGTGGAACTTCATAAAGATGAGAAATGATATAAATAGATATCCAAAGCCTTGCAAATGTCAGTCAGTACTGTTCAGTCACTTATTAAGAAGTGGAAAATTCGGGGATCTCTTGAAACCAAGCCAAAGGGGGCAATACGCAGAATTAAGTTCTAAGGGTATGCAGAACTTTTAGTAAATTATTTTCTTTTTTGCCATGTATTATGATTGTGCCATTCTGTTATGACCTAAAGTTGAATGTGAATCCTATAAGAAAGAGGAGAGGAGTGAACTTGGATTGACACAGAGGTACTGTAGTGTAAAACGTTGCTTTTCGTGCACACACAGAGCCATTCCTATGCCTCTCGTTGGCCACGTTTCTGAACACTTTCAGTTACAGATTTGGATTTGGAAGGAAAAATGAATATGTTACTGCATCAAATGGAATTGAGCGGATCCTAACCGAATGGATTTGTTCCATTAATGAATCCATAGTGCACCAAGTGGTTTGAAACTCTAATAGCAGTGTAAGATCCTGCAGTGAATCATATCAGAAAGAAGATTTGCAAACCCCTATTAATAATATATGTCCTAACATTGCATCTCAATGTTGGTGAAGGTAACAAAAAACGAATTGTCATTCATTTTACATTAGGAATAACATTTCCGTAGGTGGTCAACATCCAAATGCACCAGAAAACAATGTGCCCGCTGAAAACGATTTATTTGGATTTCATTTAAAAAGGCAACAGAAATAAATGGACTGTAAAATGAACCCATGTTAGAGTAATCCAGACAACCTGGCGTGGGCAAGATACCAAACCCAGCTAGCTGGGTCAAAACAACCCACCCTTTCTTCTGTCCGGTATCCACAAAATACAGTGTCCCAATTTGCGTTGTTTTAAGCACAGTATTTTATTTAGTATGCATTCAGAAGAAGAGTGCATGGGCACTGCAATCTCATTAAAGCCATCCAAAGTCCTTGTGAATGTGTAATTAGTAGTTCATTGATGTAGTTTGTCGTTATTTAAACCCGGTGATGAGAACTATGCTATAAGAGTCAGAGAGAAAACAAAGATGAAAAAGATTGTTAAAATGTTCTAATCACTGCATAAGCAATATTGTGGTTCCATTATCAGCAATTCAGTACATCCTCAGCAAAAGGGGTTTTACTAGCAGCAGTTTTGTCAGTCATTACATGTTGCTCCAGTATCTGGTCAACAGTGGCAAGACGCCATGCAGGAGAGACTGTGTGACATAGTTACTGTCTGGTAGTGGACAGCACAGTTATCTACCCATCACATGTGGGGCTGGATGTATATGCAGCCATATGGTGGAGGGATAAACCACTTCACTGTGCTGTTGGTGTTCTGGGGGCCAGTGTGCGTGCGTGTCCATGACCCAGGCTGCAGTTCTCTGTGGGAGAGGACACTGGACGATAGGTCCTGCTTCGTTTGCCTGGACACCGAGAAACATGGGGCAGAAAACGGCCAGGCTCAGGGCTGACGGAGGGCTGGGGGCCAAGAGACGGTGGTAATCACACATGCCCACACACACTGAAACACATTGCCACACAAGCAGGAGCAGGGGCATGGGGTCCTGGCATGCCACTGTGAATCGATGAGCTGCAGAGACAAAAACTGCCCCCAGCCTCACCTTGTAACAGCCCGGCAGACACTGGAAGATTTCTAGATTGATAGTTGTTCAGCTGTTTACTGAGGCCTCTGAAATGGGCTTTGTAGAGGGAGGCGACCCATGCAGAGATGTTGGAAGAGTTCCATTGTGCAGGCTTGTATCATTAAACAGTGTGTGTGGTGGCTGTATGCTATCGTTGCCAGTTCAGTATTGTCTATATTATTGACAACTCCTACAGTTTATATCCAAAACAGTATGTAGTAGCCTCGCTGTCTCTTAGTGTCCATTCGAGGAGACTACTTCCAGTCTCCTCATCTCTCATTCCTCTGTTTCTTATCACATCTGTCTCCTGTCAGTCTCCTGTCCTCTCTGTCTCTTGCTGTCAGTCTCCTGGCCGCTCTGTCCTCTGTGGCAGCCTCTCACTTCATTCTATTGTCCGATACTGTGATGGTTGACAGACAGAGTAATGCAGTGCCAGAACCTCTATCATTTCTAGCTTTCATTGATTATGCATGTTGCGCATCATCCAGTTTTACCATCTATCTTGTTGACAAATAACAGAGGGCTCATTTACACCTGAGTGAGCTGTTGACAATGGGTGTTCAATTTGTCCCACAGAGAACAGAGTGATATAGAGTGTTCTCATCTCCCCCGGCACTCTCTATGCAACAAAGAGCTGCTTAATTAGCATGCATTCATTTCACTGCTGTACCAATCTAATGCACAAACACTTTTTATCTGCACTTCATCAAAGAAATTGCTAATTGCCTCATAATGTCAGAAATGGCGTCCGAGCAGCACACGCTTCAAACAGAGGTTCTAAAAGAGGGAGGATAGGAGTGTGGGAAGGTTTGTGTCAAGGGAAACTGGTTTGTTTGGGTTTACATGGAGGCACTTTGAGATTTATTTGGATAAGGTAGAACAGGTCCGCTTCCAAATAATGGCCTATTAAAACCCTATCCTGCTAACTCTAACCCTATCCTGCTAACTCTAACCCTATCCCGCTTACTTTAACCCTATCCCTCTAACTCTAACCCTATCCCACTAACCCTATCCCGCTAACTCTAACCTTATCCCGCTAACTCTAACCCTATCCCGCTAACTCTAACCCTATCCCGCTAACTCTTACCCTATCCCGCTAACTCTAACCCTATCCCGCTAACTCTAACCCTATCCCGCTAACTCTTACCCTATCCCGCTAACTCTAACCCTATCCCTCTAACTCTAACCCTATCCCGCTAACTCTAACCCTATCCCGCTAACTCTTACCCTATCCCGCTATCTTTAGCCCGCTGGTCAATAGTAATGCACTTAATGGGAATAGGCTGCCATTTCTGATTAAAACAAGGTCCTGGACGACCTAGGATGTCCAATTGAATAATAATACCAACTTGATTGATTATATTTTATGATAGTATTTATTTTTATCAATCTAAAAACAGTACTCCACAATGACCAATCAAAAACACATTTTTAGACATTTGTACCAATTCCAAAATAAAAATAACCTGATATATCTAATATACATAAGTAATCAAACCCTCTCCCCACTGAGCTCAGCTGCATCCTGTATTTTGATTGGAGTCCACCCGTGGCACTTTCCAGTTGATTGGATCTGATTTAGAAGGGCCCACACTTCATCGTGCCTGTATGAGGAAAAACCAGGCCATGAAGACAAGGAACTCTTCATAGACCAAAGAGAATTATGTCTAGGCATAGCTCTGGAAAGGGTTATTAAAATGCTAAAGCATTACACGTTCCTAGAAGCACTTTGATCCCCATCAATGTGAAACAAAAGAAGCTTGTTACCACCAAGATTCATCCTAGAGCTGCCCATCTAACCAAACTAAGAAACTGGGCAAGAAGGGCCTTGGTCAAGAAAGTTACTAGAACCCAAGGACAACTCTAACGGAGCTTCAGATTTTTTCTGCAGAAATGAAAAAACCTGCCTGAAGGACAAGAATTTCTGCAGCATCATCATTCAGGCAGAGTGGCTAGGTATTACCCAATCCTGAGTAAATTGCATATGACATGCCATCTGGAGTCTGCCAAAAGGACCCTAAAATCATTCTCTTTTCTGATGAGACCAGCATTTTACTTTTAGGCCTCAATACCAAGCACTATGTCTGGTGTAATTAAGGTGAAACACGGTGGTGGAAGCATCATGCTATGGGTATGCTTCTCAGCGCCAGGGACTGAGTGAATTTTCAGGGTCAAGGAAAAGGGTGGATATGCTAGAATATTGAGTCATCCTTGAAGAAAACCTGATCCAGAGGTCACAGGACCTTAGATTGGGGCTAAGATTTAGCTTTCAGCCTGACAACAACCTGAAGCGCACAGCTTCTATACGCTCTGGTCAAAAGTGGGGCATTTTACAGGGAATAGGGAGCCATATTATATTTGGGACTCATACAAGGAGTTAATGAAATGTCCTCAGGCATTTAGCTGAAGCAGATGGAAACCATTCCAAGTACATTCTTTCCATGTGACAGACCACATGAAGACAGACCACAACTAATCAGTGTTTTATAAGGTAGCCGAATAAAAATTCCAGTGTGTTTTGATCTCCTCAAAGTGAAGTAAAGGCATGGCAGGGACCTCACGCAACGATATTGTCATGACTCTAAGCTGACTATACCATATGTATTACCATGACGATATTTTCCCCACTCAATACTGCCTGTACAATATGTATCACCATGACAATAATTTCAAAACTCTAAGCTGCATATACGATATGTATTACCATGACAATAATTATTTTAATTCAGATTTCCATTGACCATCATTTGTCTTCTGCAGAGAGAAATACTGTAGGTACAGCTATCTCAACGATATTGTTATTTTGTCAAAATAATAAGATAATAGGTTCTCCAAAAATAACAACAGAAAATGCAACTGCATGATTAGTTGTCCCTACAGTGCACCAATCCTGAACGTCCTCTGCGTTCCATGTAATGACAGACATGTTCCATCGAGTGGGAAGAAGAACGTGAGTGTGTAGCACAGTTCACGTCCCGTATTCTGTGTAAGTTAGGGCTGGACTTTATTTGGCTAATTTGGGCCAAACGTGGTGATTACTGGCTCATCCATGGTCACAGACGGTCCCCTGTGTCCGTGGTCTGACGAAGGCTGGAGAGCATTGCTGCTGATTAGCATGCCTAACCAAGGTTTTCTCCCCTAGCACACTCTGCCCTTGCATTTTGAATTCATTTAATCCGAAAATGGCTTCAATATTCATTCGACGACTTGGAACACTAATTGAATTGAGGTTACAAAAGGACCTCAGAAAAGAGGGAAACTTTCCATAATTGGATGTTCTGGCGTGTTTGAATCCTGATTCATTTCTCTCTCTCTCTCCCTCTAACTCTGCCTGTGTCTCCTTTCTCTCTCTGGTGTGTCTTTGTGTCTGACACTATGATCTGGGGCAGGGGGACATGGTGGAGAGCAGCAGTGCTATCGAGTCTGACCTGCCCTCCTTTTCTTAGCAGTCAGGTGTTTGCAGAAACACTCTTATTCCCCTCAGTGCATCTGAGGTCATGATCATCAAACATAACTTAGAACATACACTCAGGCTATACGCCGATTTGTTTGTTCGTTTGTGTGTGTGTGTGTTTGCGTGCGCGCTTGCACATTTGTGTGTGCATATACCTGTCGCATCTGTAGTTATCCATGGCAAATAACGCAAAGTAAGAGCATTGTGCCACACTTGTACAAAATTAAATAAATGTTAAGGCTATAAGTTAGGATAACAGTTGTAATCAAGTAATAAGTTGCAAGGGGGTGTGGTTTATGGCCAATATACCACATCTAAAAGCAGTATATTGAAACAATGCATTGGACGCAGTACTTAGCTGCGGTATGTTGTCAAAATATCACAAACCCATGAGATGCCTTATTGCTTTTATAAACCACATATCGATGCAGTTAAGTGATGAGATGTCATACTGTACCTGTGGTATATGATCTCATATATCAGGGCTTTTAACCAGTCAACATTCAGGATTCAAACCACCCTATACGTAATGACATTTTGGTCTAGAGTTGGTGTTTAGGTCACGGCTTAGTAGTTAAGATGTTTTTGGTTAGGTTAGGTTTAAGTTTAGGGGTTAGCTATAACTGGTGCTAACATCAACTGCTCCCGGATCTCAGGCTGCTAAGATATTACACAGATTAAAGATCAGCACTAAAAAGGTGTACTCCCTGTAATCTCCCAGTGAAGGAAAACTATGTTCAATGTGTTTTGTGGTTCATATCTAATCAAGCGCAGGGGTCTTAGATCTTGAGATAGCAACACGAGGGATTGCGAATCATATTCATGAAAGGATTATCATTTTAATTTCCAAACCAATCTCATGTGCTGTTTGGGTGTGTAAGATCGTGAGAATATATGAGTTGGTGTGTAGCCAGTACATTAGCATGCAGTGGCTGAAAACATTGTGGCCCCATGCAGTGTTGGATTGATTGGGTCCAGGTCCAATCATCTTTGCCCTGTCATCCCTTCCGTGAGGGTCATGTACTTCACTTATGCGCATCAGCTTTAAAAAGTAGATGCCCTCAGAACTTATCGTTGAAAGTGTTTCACTAATATCCTCACAGCCATGTTCATTCACTCGCTAATTACAAGGACTTGGGTTTTACCGTTCTGAGTCAGAGCTTTAATGCGAGAGCCTGAGTTTGTAAAACATTCTAAAGAATCCACTTGTTTGTGGAGGGGGGGGTTGTGGGGTTTGGCTCTAGTGTTTATCTCTGTGAGCTAGCAGAAGGCTAACCCTGACTCACGGGATGCTGTGGTCCAAAGCGGCTTACGCCCAGATACACATCTCATTTTAGCAGTTTGTCCAGTTCATCTGATAACATGCTACTGTGGAGTCAGAATTCAGGACGGTAGGACCACCCACGTAACTCTTCCATATTCTCTCTCCCCATTCTCTGTCTCTCCTATGTTCCGTCTCTTCTGGTCTGTCTCCCGTTTAATCTCCTGTTCTGTCTCTGTTTGTTTTCTCCTGTTCTGTCTCTGTCTTGTTCATTCTGTCAATCTCCTTGTCTCTTTCCCTCTGCTTGTTCTCTTTCAGTTTTTTGGGGGATGGGGGGTGTATCATTAATGCCTCACTTAATTGATCTAAATCCTTGTCTTCGTATCTCTGTCCCAGTCGCACACACCCACAGTGTGGACAACCTTCTCCAGCTCAGATGAGGACCACACTGCTTGTCAGGTGCTGAAAACGCTCCCCGCTGTGACTGCCTGCTATTTTAAGCCTGCATTTCTCCAATGTGTGTGCTGCACGCAACCCACTTTCTCCCACTGTTGTACAGTGCTGACAGCTCTAGCCAAGCATAGTTCTTCAGTGACTCATTTAGTCTGACGGTGTTTAATTGCACGCAAAGGAAAGGTGCGCTTACTCAGGCAGGCAGGGACTGTGTTTGTCTCAGCCGAGTACTGGTCCTACTCCAGACTGCTCAGATCGAGATCTCAGGCTGGATGTTAAGGACCAGGGAAATATGAACTTTATTTTATTACGAAATCCGTTGTGGGAAAACCGTCTCGTTGTGGAGAATAGCATGGGTTTGCACACAACCGAGGTGTTATGCAGTGATTGCTGTGGCTGGAATTAGGGAAACTGGGAGCAGTGATTTTGTGGAGGAGAAAGTCTCTTCTCCAAGGTACGTAACCCTGTTGCCTGGCAACGGGCGGTGCTTTACTGGCGGAGAGCGGAAGGCGCCTGCGATATCACAGGAGATTACAATGAAAATCCATTTGCAGCTTTATAAACTCAGCGGAGTAATAATTACCCCCGCTAGTTGGCTTAGTCCTCCAGCCACATTAAACAGCAATGCGTTGTCACCGCCGTTCCAATCCAACCAAAAGGACAAGGCCCACATGGATGACCTCCCCACTCATCCTGCAGCACCTCTCTGGGGTTAAGAAGATCTGAGAGGGTTGAGGGTGTCATCTAGAAAGACCAAAACATGAACCCCAAACTGAAATAGTGTCTCACCGAGAAGGGAAAGCAAGAAGCTTACTTTCAGGTGGATGGTTGCTGGCAGGCGGCGTCCATTGCAGCTAAAACCGCCCTCAAGCAAAGTTTGCGGCAGATTCCAATTTATGCTCAGCCTTAATCCCAAACCTACCAACCTTCTTTGACCCCTCTTGTGTTTGATGCTGTGAACCAACCAAGCCTCAAGTCCCAGTCTCCCAGATGGCGTCACTCACTTCGTCTGGTGGCCCAGTTCAGGTTGACAGGTAGAGACAGGAGAGAGTTCAGACCCTGGCTGCCTTGGTTGGAAAAGCTCCATCGCTCCAGGCTCCTTTGTCAGAGATGATACTGAGCCCCCCCCCGGCCCCCGGCCCTAAACCCTGTACTGGGTTACACTCCACCACAACCCCCTCAGCCTCCTTTGTCTCAGCCTGTCTGCCTGCCTGGACCCAGCCTCTTACACCAGGGCTTCCCATTCCAGTCCTGAAGGGCCCACAAACCTCTCGGTTGTCTGACTAATTCAGGTTTGGGACGCCGAGTGAGTAAAATTTACCGCCTGATAGAAACAAAAAACACAAATGTTACCATCCTCCGGGATGGGAATTGGGCAGCAATGAAATGTACACACTAAAATGGAGATCACAGGCAGAAACACTAAACCTCGTCTCTCCTGTCAAATAGGTAACAGTACAGAGCTACCTTGCCTCGCCTGCCCCCTCTTCGTTTCCCAACTGGACTGAGATGGTATCACACACGAAAGACTTGTTGTAATAAGGCCCCAGATCCAAATATAAACCACGATAGGGGCTGCTCGTTGATTGAACTGTGGATGCTGGTATTCCACTGAATCCCGGGTATCTGCTTTAGTCTAGCTAACTCCTAGACCTTGGAGCAGATAGGATAGGATTTGGTTTACTGTTATACTGCGTAGCATTCTAGCTGTGCTTGCTGGTGCAATGCGACCGATGGAATACTCATGCTCAGCTGGCTCTCCAGGCATGCTCAGTCGAGTGCCCTGAAGTATTTGAAAGAAAACAAACAGTATTTGAGCCCAGGTTTGGTGCGGCGTCTGTGGAGCAATGAGAGCGAAGAACCAGAGCCTCTAATGGCACAGTAGGCAGGGGAGGGAACACACAACACCTGTTTTCCATTAGCACATTCCTCGTTTATCTGACTCCATTTTGTCTGTGCCCCAAAGTAAGCTAGCGTTTTAAGCGGCGGTAGTGAATGATCATCCGCGCGGTAGTACTAGCTAGGCCGGGCTACATCGCATAGAACGAGGTGTGAAACCTGATCCTGTGCGTGTTTGTGTGTACTGAGGGCTTAGGCTCTAAACCATTGTCCTTCTGTCTGCTTTTCCCAGATCACAGCGACAACAGACAGTTTGTGGTGCGGCACAGCGGAGGGTCAAGAGCTGGTCCATGTTCTTCAGAGACTGAGTCACGCTGCCAGGTGTGTTTCCAACAGTCTCCCGCTCCCTCCTCACTCTGTCGATCTGCAGCTTTGTCATCGGGGCTCTGCTTTGATCCATTCATGTGGGAGGCCAGGGCAGGGTTGTGCGATGAAAGATTCCTTGAGCCGTTGCGTCTGGAACCAGGGATAGTGGCCCATTGTTGGGCTGCTAGAGGCCTCTCACCCCTCCCTCTTGTTCTCCTCACCCTTTCCCCCCCACTCCCCTTTCTGAAATGGAAAGAAAAAAAATCCCTTTGAAGTTGCCTAGCCAGGCTTATGAAGCAGAGCTTTGACAATATTGAGGTTTGGGGCAAAGTGGTGGTGAAATTCTAAACTTCTCTCCATGTAGGACTGAGACTACATCACTGCCTTGCTCACCATGGCAACTAAGGGGAATTTATTTTCTTTTTGAGATTGTTAACAGCAACTACAGAATGTTGTAGGGTGACAGAATGAAAAAACTGGAGGGGCAGACATGTTTATTAGAGCTGAAGACACTAAAGAACTTTAGCCTGACCACTGATTTGGCCAAAAAAATGTTTTTTTCTAATCAAAACAGCCAAATGCAAAGTTTGAGAATTAGATACAATTGTCTGGCCTTAAGAACACAAGATAAATCAGTAAGGAACACAAAGGATCATCAGTGAGACTTCAGTGAGAGAAGTGTTTGAAACAGCAGATTAAAATAGTAATTACTAGAAGCCAATCATTTTGACAGTTGTCAGGCCTTATTATTCAGGATTGATACTCAATTTACAGTAGCTGAATGTATCCCTTTGAGACAAGCAGTCTTCACGGGGCCAAGTGACTAATGGTTGTTAGGGAAGGTCTGAAGAACAGACACCTCATGTGTCTGGTATCTTTGTTTTTCCAGGTCCCATGCCGACGATGCTGTGATTTCCATGGCAGCAGAGATCCTGACTGGGATTGGCTTCTTGAACATTGGTTAATTCCAAGCAACAAGGGAGGGGATTCTGGAGGGATCACGGATCAGGAGATAATCTGTCAGTATTCCTGCACCTTGTTCTTTTATATACCTGTATTTATAATAAAGTAAGTGAATTGTACCCAGGCTTGTGGTTCTCACCAATTTCACTGAATAGACAACTCAGGATAGCTGATTTGTTTCTCTGATAGCAAACATGCCCAGATTTCTGTTAACCAAGGACTGGTCAGACAAACGACCAAGACAGCTGAAATTAAAGTCCATTTTATTGTTTAGCCATGTCATACCATGTCTCCAATAAGCACAGCAGGCTACAATAATTAGGCATTATTCTCACTACCTTTAACAGCTACCATCAAAAAAAAGACAGATCAAAATAACTGCCTGCCCCCCCACCAATTACAGACCCTTTGGAACAGTTGTGACACTACAAACAGTGCACCCTCATTAAAGCAAGAAAATATTTGATATTTGGACCATTTCCAATTCTTGGTTTTATACAAAAGCTACACAATGTTACACTTGATCAGAATACAATTCAACTGATTATTAGTGTTCCACACCATAACGTGAACATGTTAATTGATGGAGCATTGCCACTATATAACTTAACACTATGAGACGTAACGTATACAAATCACTGCCAAAAAAGAAAAAAGATGAGTATAAGAAAGCAAGCTAGATCAGTACCATTACAGAGACTGAAGAATCATAAAAAATAAAATGTAAAAAAATACAGACAAAGGTTTAAAATTCCATCTTTAGATCCACCTCTTGAGCATTCTTTTCTTCGAGTAGCCAACTCCAGGAATTCCTTTAACGCAGTTTTAACTTCGACAAAGACCAGCACAAAGTTTAACTTCCACTCCGTGTTCCCATAGGAAACTCAGCTTTTAGTAGTGTGTGTCAGGCACTTTCTGAGATACTAGCCCACTTTCAAAAACCTCTCAGCAACTCTTCCGGCCAAATCACAATGCAGGTTCATTCAGATCAGACGATACAGCTGCAGAAGAGAAGGGCACCAGTATTACTAGGAGACCACACAGCATGAAGAGAAGGACCAGAGCCTGAAACTACACACACTCATTAGTCAGTGAAAACATGCACCAGCCTGCAAGCCCCAAACAGATGCAGCCATCCGGTTTAGTCTTACCTAAAAAGTAGTTTATTTACAGGTCAGTATCAAACCAAGCCAACTGATTGCTGTCACCAGGGGGCAGCCCATCGATCAGGTCTTGAGCGTGGCCCAGGTCAGGCAGTCCGTCAACTGGGTATTCGGGTCCGGGGTGGTGGGCGCCCATGTCATGGTCCATCATGGAGTCCATGCCCATGGAGTCCTGCCCATATCCTCCGGAGTGGAAGGAGCGGTAGCTAGGGTCTGCAAATGAGTGGTTGGGAGGGGGGAGGGCACACACACATTAGAGCCCAGTAACAAGCGCCACACAGTAGTAGGAAGAAGAGAAAATCAAAGCCATCCTCAACAGCTCAGCCAAGCCTGGTTCCAATCCACAAATTCATGGCGGCCAACTAAAACTCAGTCTGCGATCAGAAACCAACTGCTGAGCAGATGACCAACTGCAGGTCACCGCTAGCAACCCCAGGGGGGCGTGGCAGGGAGTTAGTGTGGAGGCCAAGGGCCGGCTGGGGGGGTTGTGTTCAGTGGGAGCCGTTTCAGAGCAGCCAGCAGACCTGGGGATGTACCAGGTGTCAGTGCCTACCTTCCTGGCGGTAGCCGAGGGGTTCTCCCTGAGCGCCGATGTCCAGGCCCAGATCCCCAGTCTGAAACAGGAACCGGAGAACATCATGAACATCCCGAAGAGTCTTGTGACATTACCACTCAATCATAAAATACAGGGGCTCTGAGCTTCAACTCCAGTGACATGTCAGTCTTAAATGCTGTCGGCCAACACCTAACTATTGGGAAGAAACCTGGGTCATTCCTTGTGTCCAATGGTCAAAGGTAGATTACAGGGAACAGGGTGCCATTGTTCTGTAGTGCCAGAGTGTGACTACTGTAAGGCGCTGTGGATAAGCGACTAGATGTTAAGGTGTGATGGCAGCAGACAATGCTGGGTACCTCGTTCCAGGTCATGGGCTCCGTCCTGAATAGGGAGCTGGTGAGCTCCACAGACAGGCGCTTCTTGTAGTCCTGGGGCTTGTCCTCTGACATCCGGAACAGCACAGCAGCAGCATAGGTGGCTACGGAGGGAACAGGTAACAGGGTTGGAGTGTGTTGTAATTAACTGCTGATGGCGGAACTTTGTATAATGCGTGTGGAAGGAAGAAGCCTGTTGACTCACCCACTCCCTCGTTCCTGGAGTGAAGCAGCTCTGTTAGCGGGGCGGTAGCTCCCTCAGCCTCAATGGCCTCGGCCGCCTCCTTGTCCTGAGCCAGCTCACACAGGACTCCTGCGGCCACACGCTGGATGTTCTCAATGGGAGAGTACAGCAGCTGCACAGAGGGCAGGACAATAGATGAGTCTCCCACGTCCCACATTCAACTACATGAAGACGCCAGGGTTGAAGTGAGTTTACCTGGACGAAAAGTGGAATGGTGTTGAGTCCTCTGATGACGATTCTGTTGTGGACATCTCTGGCCAGGATGTGCAGGGCTCCAGTGCACCCCTCCACAATCTCCTCCATGCGAACCCCCTCCTACAGCAGACCAGTCAATGGAGAAACCAGACAGTGTTAGGCATAGAATGCTTATTGGGAGACAGTGGAATACGGTGGGCATCAAAGCATTTGGCCACACGTGGCCTTCCACACTAGGAGTTCTGGTCTCACCACAAACTGCTGCTGAGTGCCTCCCATGGAGGTGCGTCTCTGGGTGTCCTGGTGGGCTCTGACCAGCAGCTGCACCAGTCGGGGAATGGCTCCCTGCTCCCGCAGAGGGGCGTGGTTGGCCGGGCACAGGGCCAAGTTACGGATCAGTCCCACTGTGGCCTGGAAGAGGGAAGGGAGACCAGACACACACCGTTCAATCATTTGACACCGTGGGTTCTTCTAGAGAAACCATCCGTTCTGACAGACTGAACTACGCTAACGGCATCCCAGTCCCCCCACGGGCTCAGTGGGCTCTAACCTTGATGAGGGGCCAGTGAGACGGGGGGTGCAGCAGCTTGACCACCACCGGCAGGCCATAGTGAAGGCGCACTGCATTCTGGGCCATCTCGGCGTCCTGGTGGCGACTGGTAAGGTGACGCAGGGCACAGATGGCGGGCTCGGTGATGTCCTCACGGTCGCCGGCGCGCAACACGGTGCGGACCAGAGCTTCGATTCCGCCCACCTGGCACACCATCATCTTGTTCTTGTAGTTGTTGCAGGTGAGGTTGGACAGGATGCCGGCAGCACACGTCACCACGTTGATGTCGTCGGAGCCCAGGAGCTGGACCAGGGTGCCCAGCAGACCCTCCATGCCCTCCTGTTAGAGGAGATGATTGGGACATGGCTGTCACACCATAACACCACACAGCCATACACAGGTCACCTTCTCAGGAGAAGATGCTTACACACACAAGCTGAGCTCAACCCTTAAGAGACAAGACATCCTTCAGGTTAAAGGCCCAAAGCAGCTGTTTTTTTGACCAATACTAAATCATTTCTGGGTTACAATTAACGTTAACAAAAAATATGAATGTATGTATAGCATAATAGCAGAACATTCTAACTAAGAAATGATTTTGCAGGGCTGTTTGGGGGAAGGGGGGGGGGGTTGGTGAGGAGGTAAGACCAATAAGTTCCACTAACTCGGTTTCATCATGAAAAGCCCAAATGCCCACCCATGCAAACTAGCTGTCTAGATATTAGCAAGCAACTATCAGTAAATAAAATCTAATGTGTACACTTTCAGTGGCAGCTTAATCAGCTGTTGTGTGTATATATATAATAGTATATGAAAAACAGTTGAGTGCACTGAGCCTTTAATGAGAGCCTTTTAGTAAGAGAGCTGAACTCTACGGGTAAGATGAGCTTGGCTGTAGATGAAGTTGGCTCAAACTAGCCACAGCTCCAACACAGATAAAGGCAGGAATGACTACTTTTACCTGCATCACATCTACTTCAGCTAAGGTCGTCTTCTCCATGGAAACGGTAGGGAGACAGAAAGAGAGCTCTTATGTAGGAAGAATTCAGGAAAGACGTAGGATAGAGGACACGAGGTGCGCTAGTGTGGGGCGGGGCCTCCTCACCTGCTTGGTGGCAGCATCTGAAAGGTTCCTGAGGGTCCACAGGCAGTTCTGGACCAGTCTCTGACTGGGGTCTGTGAGGTGAAGCCCGAGGGCCTGCATGCCACCTGGAGAAACACAGCGAGGAGGAGCCCAGTGAGCGTCAAACTAGCCAGTCCAATTACAGGGACGGGACATTCTCGGACGGGGTTAATGTTCACCGTACCAGCTTCGACAATGGCGGGCTTGTTGCTGGAACAGACAGAGAGTACTTTGAGCACCCTGCTGGTGGTCCAAAGCAGCTTCTCATACGTGTAGGTCCTCATGATGTTCACCAGGGCCTGGGGGCCTCCACTGGCCAGAATGATAAGCTGATAAGGGTGATGGGGGGGGATTCGTGAGTAAACCGAGAGCAGCAGCTAAAGCGTTGACATTAAACAGAGTGGTAAATTGTATTCAAATCCCAAGAGTTCCTTACTTTGCTTTCTTGGTTGCCATAGGCCAGGATCTGAAGGCAATCTGTTGTGATGGCAAGGAATTTGACGTTTGTCTTGTTGAGCAAGGCCACCATTTTCTGCAGGCCCCCGGCCAGGCGCACGGCCATCTTGGCCCCCTCCTGGTGGAGCAGCAGGTTGTGTAGGGTGGTGATGGCGTAGAACAGCACAGAGTCCACAGGGGAGCTGAGGACAGGGACATTGACAGATTCACTACATGACAGAGACCAGCTCAAACAAGCCATTCATAAACACTGACTTATGAGACTACAAAGTCAACTGGAAACAAAGGGAGGCAGTGTAGTGACAACTGTCAGAGACCAACAACTTGTGTTAAGGAGTACTGTGATGCAAGAAGATAACAGCATAGTTCGTCATGAATGCCAAGGTCAGGTCCCTGAGGCCAGGGAGAGACAGACATACCCGAGCATTTTGACCAGGGCAGGTATGCCCCCGGACTTGAAGATGGCCAGCAGGCCCTCTCTGTGATGGGAAAGGTTGTGCAGCGTGCCGGCCGTGCAGCGGGCCGTCTCCACGTCGTTGGTGTTCTGCATGGTGCGCACGATGGCGGACACCATCTGGGGGGAACGCATGATGGCGTGGCGGCTGGCCTCCTTCTTAGACAGCTGGTGGACCATCACCGCAGCCTTGTTCACAACCACCTGGAGGAAGGGGAGGAGGTGGTCAGGCCCCCAAAAAACCCAGGTAGCAAAGAAAACCGACTCAAGCGCAAAAGCCAACGGCCACACGCTGGGGGCATATCCTAATAGCAGTGTGCACGCAGACCTGGTCCTCGTCGTTGAGTAGTTTGGTCAGCTCAGGGATGGCACGTGTGGCCAGCTCAGCATCGTCCTGGTAGTTGATGAGGTTCACCACAGCATGCTTCAGCATCTGAGAGGGCTCAGCCAGCCGCTGCACATTGGTGGGATGGGCACCGTCAAACTGGGTGGAGGGGATCTGCATGCCCTCGTCCAGGGTCTCCGGGAACATGGCAGCACGCACCCTCTGGGCTCTGGTCATGGCATACTGCCCGTCAATATCTAAAGGGAAAGATCAGAGACGATCCATCCAAAATCAGCCAGGACTCCAAAAAGCTGGTGTTTGGGGCAGCGCTAAAGACGGGAAACTAAAGATAACAGCCACTTCACATTAGGCCATGGAACAACAACTCGGCAACATCACTAATGAAAAATAGCTGGCAAAGAATGTCATTATCGATCAGTTAGGTCCAAATGAATAAAGACAGAGAGGCTGCAGCTACACCAGTGGAAACACACGTACAACTAATTCTGCAATTTACACTGAAGACTTGAGTTTGCAGGGGAAAAGCAGCAAAGCTCAACTTGTGGCACAGGAGCTTGAAGGTAACACATGCAGACCTCAGAATGTAGGTTGAGGGCTCAGGACAATATATCAATCTACAACAAAGCCACTGTATTTCTTCATGGCATGAATGGCGTTTTAAACGGAAACATGGTTAATCTGGAATGCACAGTAGCTTTGCATCATCTACACCCTAACAAAACATACCTAATCAACGTCTGTCAAAAGTCAAGGACCAACATGAGTCTACCCCTGTGAAGAGCCTATCGCTGTGCATTAACAGAACATCTGCACCACCAAGCTGGCTGCCTACTGGTAGGGCTGGGCGATAACAGTACCGCGAAGTGAACCCAATTATCACGATAACAATAGGTCGTTAGAGGTACTATATGTTACACTAATGTAGTTAGCAGAATGGCTTTACTGCAGCTGTTTTGAACAGTTATTGCAATATATGGTTAGAGGCTAATTGGGGCCACTTATTGCAATACTGTGATTGTTGATATGCCCCACTGGCATATTTAGAGCTGTTTAGTCAAGCAGCACTTGGTAACTTACAGTACTACTCTTATTGATGGAACATTTAGTAGGCTTTACCAGTCCGATAACCCTCTGCAATAGAAAACACTGAGAGAAATGGAGCCACAGTTAATCAATTTGTTTTAATAGTAATGTCAGTGTACCTCAGTTCAAGCTAACTGCCACAAGATTCTCAATGACGTTTCAATATTCCATTAAACCTAATCAGTCAACTTTACAGGTTTATTAAGCACACTGGAATCAGGGATAACTTCTGAAGTTGTTTTGAAAAGGGCACTGCGTAACATTAGGAATACTTGGTGACACCATGATTGTGCAGGCTGGAATGTATTGTGCAGATAAATGGAACGCAGAAAAAACTGTTTCCGCCTTGGTTCGCTAACTTGGTAAGTTTTAATGTTAGTTTGTTTTAACTGCTGATGGCAACAACCAAGAGATTTTACAGCCTGATTTCTCTCAAGGAAGTGGCCAGTAAGTACAGAGCTACAATTCGACTCTCGCGTCTAGCACACCTGATACTAATAGCTTTGTTTTCACAGCTCATGGCCAGATTTTGCATCTGGATCTGTGATTTTTACACAGACTAATGTTTTCTATTACCATACATAATACACAATGTATCCTAATGACAGGCCAAACCACTATGACAGTGTGAAGGCACAGCATTGAAGTTCACTGGAACAGATTTTATTATTTCAGCAGTCACCAAATCAATGTATTTCATACTACTTGTCCAGTTCAGAACCCTAACCCTGGACATTCTATGATATGGCAGCAAGGACGTGTCATCTCCATACCTGCCACCTGGTCATTTGTGAAGGACTGGTTGAAGCCATGTTCCCACTCGTAGAGCACCTGGTTGTCCACGTCCTCCTCCTCTGGGTTGCCCTTGCCACTCAGGGAAGGGGCGGTGGTGGTTGCCCCAGAGTGGATGCCAGAGTCCAGGTAGGACTGCTGCTGCCAGTGGCTCACAGCAGCCTTACGGTCTGGCTCCATGGCCATGTCAAGCTCCATCAGATCAGCTAGAGTTTAGAAAAAGCCAAAAGCATTAGACAGTCAGGAATTAAACAGGGGAGCAGAGAAAGTTTGTTATTCAAAAAGGAAGAAGTCTAAAATACTAAATACTTACACTGGGAAGCCATGTTCCTTTCAAAAACCACAGCCTGCACAGCTTCCAGATCTGAAGGCAACAGAACAGCAGAGTTCATTCATACATTCATTTCCACCTTAGCTCATGCCAAAAACAAATACAACACAAAGAAACCTTTCATCCGGCCGGATAAATTCCAGCAGGGGGGACGAGACTATAATATCAGAGCTGCTTCTATCAGACATCAAATGAACCGCTAATTTAGAGGCCAAATGTCAATGAAATTCAGGGGCCAAACTAACAGTGGGGAGTAGGCAAGGAATTAGAGGGGATACAGGTCATCTGAAAGACCTTTGGGGTAGATATGGGCCATTGTTATGAAATTCTTGAATCAAGGTAGAGAAAATATGTTCTCAATATGGGGGCCAGTAAGCAGTATAAACTAAACGCACTGCGCTTAATACTAAACACTGAGTTAGTTATGACCCATTGCCAGAACTAGGAGCCTGGCATAGCCACATCCCAGCCAAAATTCACCAACAGAAAGAGCATCAGAACAAAGAATCTATAACTATGCAAACAATTAAACACAGCACATTTTAAGAGATTGTTAGCTTAAATGTACACACTACGATAAACAAATCTAGTCTGAGGATTACTAATGCCATCATAGCAGCTCATTCATAAACAGCCCCAAAGTATAAACGGCCTGTTGCAGCACAAATCAAGACACCTAAAGCCATCATATAACCCAATATGCCCTCGTACAACTATGTTTAAGAAAACAGCAGTGCAGAAATGCTGCCATAAATTTACATTCCTACTACAGTAGTCCATGGGAACACCTAAAAGGAGTTCCATTGTAAGCACGGCTAACCTCCCCCACACCAACTGACACCAGTGAAGAAAACGATCATAGGGGAAACACTAGACAGGTGCAGACATGCAGAGGTTGTGTGCTCAAGCTCAATTATCAATCTGCGTCATTTAGAATGCAGCAGACAATGAGCCTGGTTACAGAACCGCAGTATACAAGAAGTGTACCAACCAACACACTTGTTTGAATTCAATCTATATTTCTATTTCAGTTTAAAATGCAGAGCACACTTCTTTATCACTTTGAAGGCAGTGCTGGTAAAAGGGTACGGTTACTTGTATCATAGCCAGTTGTTAAACAGAAACAGGCTTTCCCACATACGATTATTCAGCACATCAGCTTGCAATACATGCAGTAAGAGGCAGACCGGCTAGTAGGCAAAATGGCAGACATCTGTGGTAGTGCGAGCCTGGCCCAAAACAACTGCTCTACTGCCCAGGGCTACAGACACTGGGAATAGTTACAAGGGGCAATAATTCATGAACCACCAGTAGATAGATGCACTGAGCAGCACATAACAGAAAAATAATTAAACCACCTGATACCGATTAATAGCAAACGTTAAGCTACACATACCACATTAAACACACATTTTCAATGGTGCAACCATTCAACAGCCAGGCTTGCTGTCGTATTGTGAGCTTCCCCCCCCCATGCAGGGTCAGCAGTCAATAACACATCCTAGCCCGCAGTTTGGCAGCACAAACAGCGCAACTCGACTACTGTACATAAAACAAGTTTACGGGGCTCAAGCCGTACAATAAAGGCATGTCGTATTTAACCATACCCCACAATATATTTATCACGTTAGGATATGCTGTCATATAGTAGAACCGAAGCAAATAACACTGCCTGATTGAAAGAATGAGCCATCCGTTAAATTACCCTGGACATGGGGGGGGAAACAATCACGGCGTTAATATCGCTAAATTGGTTAGACACATTTAAAAAAAAAAAAAAAAAAAAAAGTTAGACACGTTAACCAAAATTAAATAAGAGCTAAACGTGTAGCTTAAAGTGCGTTGCAAGAAACAAAAACAAGGACCGGGCCGTTTCTCCACACTTGATTACAGACACTGAACGGCTCGAGTCATTTTACCAACAATTCAATCACACATCAGCATTTCCGTATGCGAACAAGGATACCTAAGACTAGTGTTTCTCAAATAAAACCCGTTTTCTGAACATACTGGAAAATGCCAAACATCCGCAAGCCGTCAAAAACTAAAACATGAATTTACTTCTCAAACCAGTCTTACCGAAATAACCGTTACTCCGTTAACGTACATACCTTGCCGCTCCATAGCAAATTGCCGATGGTTGTCGTTCGTTTATCAGAAACAGATTGTTATTTAGTAAGCCCGTCAACAACACTCCAGGAAACTATGCAAATGTTTGTGGCAGACAAATCACGGAAAAGCAGTGCAAATGGAAAACTTAAAAGGCACAACCTGTTGTAAAAAACCCTACACCGAAAGCAACAGCCTATGAGCAAAGTCTAAACAAAATATTTTCGGCACGTTTAACATAGTCTTCTGTGAACGTATCCATGGTATGGGTGGTAAAAGGTTTCCGAATGAAACACAAAGTAGCTTTGTCTGTATTGGGTATTTCCGGAGTAGTCCCGCTTTGATTTCCTGAAGATCAGTGGCAAGCGCAGAACAATCTTCCACCAGCGAGCTAACTAGTTCCCCACCCCCACATACCACCAAGTCCACTTCAGGCTTAGGCTGCCCGAATTTCCGATGAGCAACACACCATCGACTCAAATTTCAGTCAAGCTCCTCCTCAACAACATCCTCCAAATCACAACGACCGTGGAATTTGTCGGTCTTTGTTTAAAAGAACCCCTAAAAAAAGTTTGACCCGCTTCTCGGACAAAACTGGTGATTTAACTAATTGTGGCAAAGCTACACAAAATGTGTTGAAAGGAAACATGTGGACCTTGCTAATGTTAGCTAGTTAGCTAAAAAAGTTACGAGTTAGAATAGACAACTGTTTTTCATATATTGTATTTTGCCAAGCTAGGGATCTACGTTATTTACGTACACAACGTAGTGAAATTTTGCGCAATATTGCTGAACGTGGGACATTTGATAAAATACCAGGTTAAACGAGACAATATATTGTAGCAGTTCAACTTATGTTAATGCATGGACCCTAACGAAAACACCAGCCACTAGCCAACAAACAGTAGATACTTGACCGTAAATAATTATGATTCTAATTAGTTAGCTTATTAACTTACGTTAGCTGGCCAACAACCATGCACATTTACGCCGCTTCAGTGGTACAGTACAAGTTCAAAACAATTGAGCAATCTGAATACAATACAGCAGCTCGCTAATGTTTATCCAGGTATCGCTACTTAGCAAGTTACACGTTTACATTCCTCAACAAAGTGTATAAATGTTAGTTACTAACCAGTTTATGCTCACGACTGCTCCAGTGAGCGCTGGAATGTTGACTCAACTAGCTAGCATGTCTAGTAGGGCAACTAGCGCTAGCTGGCAGACTAGTGGGGAGTGTCCGGGCCATGGACTAGCTCGTTTTCCACCTACACTAACGTTAGCTTGCAACAAGGCATCCGAAGTTACTACTAAAATCATATTTACCATTAATTCGGACAGATTAGGTACGCCTAAGTTAGTTATCGTGAACAACTATAATAGCGTAGCAAAATATGTGATGGCAAGCAATCAAAATATGGAGAGCGAAAACCATTTTCTTGCCGACAAAACTAGCTAGCTAACGTTAGCATGTAAGCTAATGACCACACACACAACGCATTCCATTCAATATGAGCTCCAAATAAAAATGAATATTAAAAATAGGTTATTCAACGAAGGTGCCTACCCTTGTCAAAAGCAAAAAATCCGTCTCCTCACGTTTAGGTGGATAAAACCAACGCCTCGTGGGGAAAAATACGTTCAAATACAATCACCAGCAAGTCCTTCGACCACCCCCTCCGCAGTCAAGGAACAACTTCGTTACTGCTGCTGTTGAATCAGTGGATTTAAGATGGCGTCGCACTGTAATGGACCGGATTACAATTCTTGTGGCAACTATATCCTGCCGCGTGTTGGAATAAAATAGATACCATTTAATAATCTTTATCAAACTATCAATTCATCTACGTTTCTAAAATGTTATGAACAGGATATAGAAAACTATTTAACAAACTATAAGTTGTCCTGTTTCATAAAATTTACAAATGTATAGTAGATCCTGATCATAAAATATGCGCATGAATCCAGATGGAATGAAGGTCCGGCATGTACCTTTTCCATAAATTGTGACGAAGACCAGGAATGCAT
>JACXGJ010010054.1:0-22977 GCA_016801105.1 Esox niger | reverse complement strand
GGATTCACCTGTTGGTATTGGGATTCACCTGTTGGTATTGGGATTCACCTGTTGGTATTGGGATTCACCTGTTGGTATTGGGATTCACCTGTTGGTATTGGGATTCACCTGTTGGTATTGGGATTCACCTGCTGGTATTGGGATTCACCTGTTGTTGGTATTTCCTTTACAGATATTTCCTGATCTTGCATATATTACCCACAGGTTGTCAGACAGGTTTATTTCACCCCTGATAATGAATCTTTAGGCATCTCTGCTGTCATTGTTGCATTGGTCACAGCTTGCGTAGTCAAATATTTTTCAAATAATAATTGGCTTAACAGAATCAATTAATCAATAACACATAAATTGAAACCACATTTTGAAACACACATTGCCCCAACATTCATCATGAATAAGTGCAATCGCACTAGCTTTGTCAATTAGGCTGTCTGGCTATTTAATACATTATGCAGAATCTTCTAAATTTAGGATACACTTTTATCCTTCGTCAATCTAGGCTCCACCCCATCTGACATTAGTAGCCATCATTGATCAGCATGATAGACATAAACTTCCCTCAATATCATTTTTCCCAAAAAGAACAGAAACTAGGAATAGAACATGTGGCTTGCAATTTCTGCCAAGAAACGTGCATTTTTCAAAAACACATTAATATATGTCAAAAGAAATGAATTATACATTCATCCATTCTCTAGCATGAAGAACACTAAAAGATAATAAAACATTGGCGAAAATAAATAAAGTCTTGTACGTAACTGTTATTGCCACAGTTTGACATTAAGACCAATACATGTCAAATAAATGTTTAGCTAGTGAATTAATTAAATGATCCTGCTGACTACTTGTTTTTATAGATTAGAGTGAAATTGCTAAAGTTTGCACATTTCTAGACTGTCTTCCATTCCATTCTCTTATCCCGATAATGTGTCACAATGGCAGACTGAGTATTTGTATGGGCATAATATAAGACACAGGATTTCCAGAAGACTTCACATCATTCACAGATAACAAGAAAAACTCTCTCCCTCTCCTCTTCTTTTCTCTTCTCCCTCTCATCTCTCCTCTTTTCCATCTCACTCCTTGTGAAAATCTGATCATGAAAATCATTTACAGAGCACATTGGCTCCAAGGCACCTATAACCTGGTGTTACATCAAGCCTTTCATCAGTCCCCTTCCAATCAATATCTTAGTTGCAAAATAATCTAAGAAATTATATGAAGGTATTTACGATCTGCCACCGTAAAAACTGCAGAAATTGAAAATTCAGGTGTGGATAATTCTGATTTTGAGGATCGCTGAGACATTAATATGGTACCACTGGTAAAGAACTCAGCTTTTGATTAAAAATAATTACGGTGCTGTTATTGTACGGTTATTGTACTGTCATTATACAATAAGAATTATACTGTTATTGAGATTTATAAATTTTAGAAACTCTCCAGAAACTGAGCAGAAACTGATTATGGGCGCCCTATGGTGCAATGCAGCTGCGAGATTCTCACCAGGACTCCATGTGTCATTTTGCCAACATAGCTTCTCCAATTTGTTTTATAAATAACCGCTCTAGCTGAACATAATTAACCCATTGACTGGGATCAACAGGCATTCAACTTTCTTTTCAGTGCCACACCAGCTATTTTGATTGACTGACCTCCCAGATTGGTAGCATATATTTTTCTACAGAGAATATTGATTTGAGAATATTGTCCTCAATTAAATTAATGACCTGGGGAATAGCTACAGGGAAAAGGAGGAAATCTTTCAGCCAGTTGGAAGCTGGGGGAAATTTAGAGGCAAAGTTGACATTTATACAGCACACTGGGGTTAAAAGCTCTGCTCTAGCGACAAATGCTGTGGGATTGTTAGTGTGTCAAGGCACCTGTTTAATTTCCAATCCCTGCTAACACGGTAATGACGGTACTGTTACCGTGACCCGGAAACCGCATCATGTTCCGAACTTTGGGCCCACTGTTGCATCGCTGCTAACATGCTAATGACGGTTCTCAGAATGGCGAAGATGATTTACGCTGGAAGAGAAGCATACTTTGTCATAGGATAACGTTATTGGTTCTCTTGTGACGACAGCAGAAGAACCCTATGTGGTCAGTGGACATTCTGAGCTGAATGTTCAGATGGTTGTGTGTAGTCTGTAGTATTCTGATTGTATTATGACTACAGGAATCTATGTTCCATTGGAAGTTAAATGTGCCTAGGTAATGAGAACAATAGAAACATCCATTTAGATTCTCTCTCTGTAGGTCACACTGCCCACCTCAGGAATGTGAAATATTTAAAGTGACCATCTGGCATGGGGGTTTTCGTGGAAACGTTATTTGTGTTAGGTAGACACACCTATCAATGTATAGACTAGCTAGCGACCATCTTTATAGTAAGACATTTGTGAATGTTCACCAGGCAACATCTGTGTTGCATATTTCCAATGAATCGGAACATATTCCTCCCTCGATACAAACGGGTTCTCTATTATTTAATCACTGTAAGTAAAGGCTAACATCTCACAGGCGCAATACAAAACATAGTAAAATGAACAGCACAGTATGTCCATGTAATGGCCTTCTTATGGTGAGTGAATGCAGGCCCACACGCCCTGTCTAGTCCTCCTGTCTCCTACATCGTCCCTAACCCCTTCCTCTCTCCTCCTGTCTCCCATACCATCATGTTCTCTCCCTGCTCCTTCTCTCCAACCTCCACCCCTTCCCCTCCTCTCTCCAACCTCCACATTTCTAGACAATCTGACTTTCCCAGTAGTCACGGTCATTGATTTGTGAGGGTTTGCTCTATCACATAACCCAGATCACAATCAGTTTAAAACCTCCCATGAAGATCAATCTCTACTATTTCATATTTATATTTATATTCAACTTCTTGTTCTTCGATTGGCTCTTCAGACAAAACACTGGACACCTTGTATTCCTTGTGTGGTGCATTTTTTAAACCCCAGCCTATAGGGCTATAATAAAACATGTTATAAAGGGAATAGGGAGCAATTTTGGGGCACTCGGTTCCTACTTATCGCTATGTTGTCAATTGTTCAGCCTTCTACCCAGGCTTGAACTGCTGGCACTTAAAATGATGATATGGTTGGTTGTGGTTATGTTGTATTTCAAATTTATAATGTTTGAAATACACAAATAATATTTTTTCGGTGTACTGTAATGCTATTTTAAATCATGTATTATAAGTAACCTAAAGAAGGAAATAAATCAGTCCATTTCAACAAATTAAAGTATAGTTATTACATCAATACTATTTAGTGTATTAAACTAAAACATTAGTGGATCCAAAACAATACACCCTATACTGCTTTAACTTGTATACACAGTAAACTTGTTACTGCAAGCATAACGTTCATATGTTTAAATAAACTTTATATATTTATAAATTAAGTTTATAAATTAAGTTTAACATTTTGGAATAATGTTTATAAATATATTTGTTTACATGAATTTCTGGTTACATTTACATTTTTCTGAATTTCTGTCCTCTTCCTTGAGTGTTGAGTTCTAAGGATAATGCCAGATATTGGTCCACAGAAGGATGGGTCCTTTCAAACTACTGGTTTTCAAACTACCCACGTATGGTGTTTACCTACAGTTAAATGTCTAGTAGGCCTATATTACATGTGTTTCCAGGCCTACCGATTCTCAGAAAATGATTTAAACACAACAATACAATTAGGACACTTCTATAGTGGAGCTCACCAAGACGTTAACGAGCATCATTCATCACTTCTTTCTTCATCTCATGACATAACAGGATGTACCAATATTGATTGGCCCAAGACAACTGAGGGACCTGCATTAATGGGAGATCAATGAGACAAAGAGACAGGGATATTCTACGGCTGTCATTTCTTTACATTCCTATGATTGTGTAGATCTCTATATGCTACCTCTGGGCCAAATTCTACAGAACAACAACATTATCTACCACAGCTATGCTGATGACACTCAAATAGATATGGCTCTAAACCATATGACAACAGCTCAATAGACCCACTGTATCACTGTATAGATCACACCTGTATAAATACCTGTATAAACCAAAATTGCCTTCAATTAAAACAAGATAAAACAGATATTATTGTGTTCAGCACCAGAAATAAAAGAACCAGTATTAGTGAAGAGCTGGATTCTTGGGCCCTAAAAATCCTGTGCGTAATCTTGGTGTTCTGATTGACTCAGACCTCACATTTAACAGTCATATCAAATAGGTCACCAAAACAGCATTCTATCATCTTAAAATATAGCCAGAATCAAAAGCCTGGTGTCCCAAAAAGTCCAAGAGATGCTCATCCATGCTTTTATCTCTAGTAGGATTGACTACTGTAATGGCCTCTTAACCGGACTCCTCAAAAAGACTAAAACAGCTGCAGCTCATTCAGAATGCAGCTGCTAGAATGTTAACAAGGACCAAGAGGACAGAGCACATTTGCATTGGCTTCCAGTCAGTTACAGAATAGACTTTAAAGTGGGGCTTTTAGTTTATATATCACTGAATACATTTCTGATATGTTTGAAGAATATAAACCAAGCAGCGCTCATGAACTCAGGTCAGCTAGTAGAGCCCAGAGTCCAAACTAAACATGGCCAAGCTGCGTTTAGCAGTTATGCTGTACACAACTGGAATAAACTACCAGAAGATCTTAAACCTATTCCAAACATTTACATTTTTGAATCCAGGTTAAAAACATTTTTCATTTCACGTGTCTATGACTGAGCTCTTAAACTTAACCACACTGTTCAGCCTTACAGCTTTCATAGCTTCCTCTGTCTTTCTCTCGTTTTAATTATTTTTCTATTTTCGTTTTCTGTTGTTTTAATGTTTTCATTTGAGTATTGTTTTATGCTATTGTATAGTTATTTAAATAAAAAGCCCATTGAAGTGCTTCCATGTATGAATTGGGCTATATTAATAAACGTCCTCGCTTGCTTGCTAGTGAGTGTGCCCAATAATGACAACAGTTGTCTATGTAGAATGCTCCAGAATACAATCAAAGTACCGGTTAATCTCATTTTCCGCTTTTATAGGCTTTCTCTCAATAGGTCTATGTAAAAGCACGTTTTTTAAGGGTCCTCTTTCAGGACACTGGGGTGGGCGTGGGTTACAATCGGAGATCTCGCTCACACACAGAGAGGCAACAAAGTAAACACTTGGGGGTGAACTAAACAGATTATCCATCTACGAAACGCAGAAGAGCCAGAGAGGAGCGCTGGCTTCTGTGTGACGCTAATTGAATGCACTGACCGGGTCTCCATGATCTGCTTTAGGCTGGGAGTTGATTACCACGAGGTGGGGTATAACTGAGAACTTTGACCACCTGGGGAACAGGGCTGTAGCCAACTGCCTGCATGCACTCTGGGTAAATAGTGATGGTGGGTGGGTGGGCATGAAACGGACAGGGCTAACAGCGAGAAACGGACGGGGCTAGCAGCGAGAAACGGACAGGGCTAACAGCGAGAAACGGACGGGGCTAACAGCGAGAAACGGACGGGGCTAGCAGCGTTCCTACAGTACTCCGTTACCAGCGCCAGATCCTGAGCTTAGAACATTGCATAAGGGGAAGGATTTTGTCCTCTAATGAAACGCTTTGCTTGTTGCTTAGCAACCGAAAAAACAGATTCACATTGTATGTGTGTTCCTGCTTCCTGCTTGTCAACTAACTGGCATCTCATAGACAAACACCCGCAAACAAACCCAAAGCTATCATGTACAGCGCTGACCACAGCCTCGCGACCCGTAGTAGACACCGGGACCCAGAACCCAGAACCCAGGGCAAATGGCTACATTAGCCTGCGAATCGGACGAATGCCAGACTCAAGGGGAACGTAAGTCTGCGTAAATGACCTGTGCCTCACCTCCCTCGGCTATCACAGGCCTGCAGAGTAGTGCTCCTCCTCGTTCATTTACATCATTATTGTCCAGTCATTGGTTACTGGACAAGATGGTCCACTGATTCCATTTCTTTTTGTCAAAGTCTGCACAGTGCCTGCATATTTTGGATTCTCCTTTGAAATGTCATTAAGGAGGTTTTGGAGCACTCTGCCTTCACTGACAATTTTCTGTAAAAGAAATGTACACTCCTCTGCATCTAATATAAGGAGAAGTGGTTGAATTTTCCATATTTGCCATCCAATTTGCTTTATTTTTGTTATAGATATTATTTGATTGGGAGGTACTTATTCATTAGAGGCTAATATTTATTTTGCTTGTCTTCTAAATTACTTTGTAGCTTTATCTACAGGTTTTTTGTTAACTATATCAGCTATTAATTCCTCAGATTTTCTGGACAAGAAATTAGTCCAGGTGTCTCTGTTGAGTAAGACGTATATCTCACTAGATATATATTTTTGTCTCCAGATACCAAATATATCTTCTGTTTCCATGATGTTAGAGTTTCATGAAGTGCCATTGGGTGATAATTTGTTGTATGATGTCCTTAATGATCAATAGCAGTATTTTAAGTATGTTTCAAAATATAATGATCTGGGGTTGTATTGACAAAATATCTTAAGGCTACAAGTTATTTAGGAAAAACCTAATATTAAGACTCCTACAATTTTGATCTAAGAGCATTTCACAAAGCGTTTTAGCACTAAAACCAGCTCCTAAATCTGTTAAAAGTTAGGGGTATTCAAGAGGACTCCTAAATCCCTGAGACCAAGTAACCAACAATCCTAAAAGTGGTGCTGCCGTCAATCCGCCTTGTAATCAGGTCGACATTTTAGAAACACTTAATGACACCCATCAAAAGGTATTGCCTTAATCGCGAGGGTTTTATAATCATATAAAGCACAGGCATGCAGTCACTTCACCAACACACAGAACAACCCAATAACACCGGAAATCAAAGTTGTGATAACTATACGCTACTTGTCCACAAGGGAAAGGCAGCTATGCAATCGGAAGAAGTACATCTATTTCAGTAACCTGCCTGCAGAACATTACATTAAACAATAAAGGCCCTCTAAAGACACCACATCGTCTGACAAATTCTGTTCCCTCTTGATCTTCGCCACTTACAAAGAAACAATAAACCAGGCAAGCCGAGTTCAGCCAGCACACAATAGAAAGTGTTGATTGCTGTTGCCCTCTCGAGATTGAAACCCAGGTCACCCATGTAAAAGGCTGTCTTTAACCATTACGCCACAGAGCTTTACATTTGCCAAGTATAGCCTCTTGACATTATATAATGTTGTCATGCATTGACCTCACGCCCAGTTTCATTATTTTGTTAGACATCATTAAGCATTGTGTTAAACTGAGTAAGGTTTCTTATTAAGTTCACCTCCACCACAAATAGCATCTATGAATTTTATGGCTATTGTCACTGGCCGTTTTAACAGCTCATTAGCCATTCTTGAATGACATTGATACAATAACTATTGTATCAACATGGGTGACTTTTTTGTTTACTTGACTAGTCAGTAAATCACTCTTGGCATCATATTTAATCACTGAAACTAATCCTACATTTTAATAAATTGAATATCTTTATTTAAATATGGCCACATGACACATCCTTCCACACTACAGCTATGATGAATACACTGACAGAGACCCTTCCCCTATCAGCCAATCACTGTGGGGAAAGTAAGTAAGCTTGTTCGCGGAGGACGCCGTCTTCCATAGCAACAGGGTCAAACTTAAGAATTCTTGAGATGAATATTTTAAGATTTCTCCCCATTCCTAAGTAACAGTTGTTCTTTACAGCTCTTTGAGTAGTTTTATTGCAGTTGGTAGGCCTTGGGAGGGGGTGTTTGTGTAACATGGCGTTGTGCATTGTGTAACTTACAACAAGTACAGAATTTCATATGTGAGAGAATTAACTTAATCTTGCTTTTTGTGAGGTATAAAGATGTCCCGAATTACAATTTTGGAGAGATTCAGCCCATATTACAAATTGAATGACTTTGCTACGTATGTGTGTGTGAGCAATGATGATTCATGAAGTCAAAATTGGTATTTTAAGTCAGCAGTTCCGGAGCCGAACCCAGCCACGCTGCTTGGGGCGCATTTTGATTTCAAGCCAAATTGAAAGAAGTGAGTCTGATAATTTGGATGAGGCAATTTGCCGGTTTTGCTCCAGAAAGGTGGCGCTCAAAAACGTGAATGCCGCTGATCTGAAGAATCCTTTCCAGATGGGCTACGTGTATTTTTACAATATATTTAGTCTTACACTATAATAGTGGCATACAATTTCAAATATAGGCATTTCAATTGTTAATCGCAATTACTTGTGTGACAATTTGTCGTCAACTAAAATGTCATAATCGTGTCAGCCCTACCGGCACATCACATCATTTCAATGTATCTAACAAACACAGCCGCTTACATTCATTAGTCAGTGTTTAGCTTAGCACCAGCATTAAGCTCTCCAATACACCATTCAACAGAAAATATAAGGCCAAAATGCAGCATACAAAAATCTGAATTCATAACTTGCTTCAAAACATTAGAAAAACCTGACAGAATTTACCTGGATATTTCATAACCACAAACACACAAACGCTAATGCTATTTCTTGCACACACACACACACATGGATTTACAAACTCACATACAAGTTAATAAGCTTCATGGCCTGTTAAACAACTCTACATACATGCGGAAAACAATCAATATCATTGCCCCTTTTGAATTCCTTTGGTCATGACCAAAGAGAAATTAGATCACTCACTTCAAATGTTGTCCGTTTGAATTCTTTTCCATTGCTTCTGACCAATTATTTTTGTTCATAATTGCTCAAACTTTGCGATGGTTGTTCATGGTAGTTTGGTTGCGATTTTACATGCTGCAATTCAGGGCATTGTTTGAATGGTCAGTCTCAAGTTTTGCATGAAAACCACAAGTTCTGTATTTGCTACAGTCTGGTTTTCTGGATTTCTTTAGAAGATTAAATACTCCCTCCTTCCCCATGATTGTAATTTCAAAAATGATTATTTTAAAATTCAACAAATACCTTCCCCATGTTGGAGTCAAGGGTTTGGTGGCTAACTTCTGGAGTTATTTGTGAGTACCATGTTTTTGTTCAGGTCCAGATGGACTGTGGAGGTCGGGTTGTTATCACGGTGTTCGACTGGAGTTTCCATTTGTCAAACTTCTCCCTTATTTCAATATTGGCTGGTCAGGATTTGAAGGATTTGTGCACCCAAGTGGTTGCGCTCCCATTACTGTCTCTCCCACTTTCTGCTGAAGATGAACAAGCTGGATTCCTGCCAGCAGGTTTGGCATCGGATTGTAGAGGGTTTTTTCTTTTTTTCTGTTTTTCCTTGATTGAGTGCATGTGTTTGTATGATTGAGCTGTCGGTGGGCATCTAAAGGTTCTACGCGGTGTCGTTTGGTAGTGCTGATGGAGGTGCTCCTCATCTACTGACATTCCTTGTTGTATTGGGGGTGTCTTTGCTTCCGTAACTGATGCATAAGTATGCGACAACTGTTCCTGCTGATGCTCAACGCGATTGCTGTCAATTCTGATGATGTTCCTGTCCACTTTCGTCCTCTTACGCATTTCGGTCTGCCGGTTTGTGCAGAACTGCTTGGACTTGCTATTCATTCTCATCGAGGGAAGCCAATCCAACCTACAAGTTTGTCGCTGTGCTGGGTTGTTTTCTACGGCGGCCTCGCTCAGGCATCAGCACAGCTTCGTTTAATGGTCCGAAAGACATGTACGATATTTACCTGCAACATGTCCGCATGATGAATCACTTTGAGGATGCTGGTGGCTTGTGATTATCATAACTGTGCTGTTCTGTGGTGACACGTACGCCCCTATAGATTTAGTGTTGTGTACACGAAGGGACGTTGGACAGAACGTCATGGTGTGTGTGCAGTTCTAATAGGAGCTTGGATGTCCGCATTGTTGTATTGGTGCTGGATGTTGTTACAATGACTGATGTTCATTGGTTAGTAGCTGTCTCATGCTCGCTGCCATCTGCAAAGCATCTGGATGGATATGTGATTGGTGTGCTTTTAGTGATTTAGAGTTTTGATCAATTGTTCATGCTTCTGTGTTGGTGTTCTGCTGTTTGTTATGTAAATTCTGGCTCTGTCAGGCACTGGGTTGTTGTGTGCAGATTCTGCTGCTCCAGGTCTGAGTCTGTCGAGAGGGAAAACATGGGTCCTTAACACCCTAGTGTTACTGGATGGCTATTTTATTTGGGTCTTTGGTTTTTATAGAGGGTTTACAAGGAGGGGTTTGCAGTATTTTGCAGGTTTATGTACTTGTTATTGTGGTCTCAGACTGAGTTTCTTCTTTTTCTAAATGACTCAGGTATATGACGTATATTGAATCTATCTGCTGACTAGGATGTCGGTTCCGGTGATGCACATTTGTCAATTTCCTGAGTTCAGATCACGCCAGGGATCTACGCCTGATGGTCTGCAACGCTGTGTTTTCGGAACACCGTTTGATTCTACCTGAAAACATGTTGGATTTGAATTCCAGTGTACGGAAAGGCTCCTTCAACTCTGCAACGTTGTGGGAAGTCGCCTTGTTGATGACTACATCGATTTCTTGCAGGCACTGCTGCTTTTGGTCTTGCTCTGTCTCTGCATATAAACAACATGGGTTCACTGGACTTCTGATGCTGTGGACACTAATAAATGACTGTACTTCAACTTCTTGGAGAATCGTTGGCATGCTGAACAGGACTGTGTCATGCATTCCTTGTGTCATCTTATGTTATGTTACTCATGTTCGCTAAGTCATGTTGTAGCTGCAGGTGTTTGTCGGGGGTAATCTATTTGAACTGCATGATGGGTTTTCAAGACGGTTGGTTCATCTTGCTCGGCCATGCAGTGGGTGGTATTCTGTGTCTCATACTTGCTGAAAGCACTTCGTCTGGTTTCATTAGGGGACCGACATCGGCCGGTTTAGGATCACCATGGATGTTTACATTTACCAGGATGTCATGCTGTTTTGGGGGATTACAAGGTGGTGTTTAGATTAGAATAGTGCTTGGTCTGTGTTCGCTTGGATTTAGTGGCCGACGCCGTCAGGCTGGTAGGATTAGACGTCATTACCACGTTCAGTTCATTCCCATTAACCAAGATTGCGGCGTTGGATCGCCCCAGCAAAGCAGAGGGCGATGCATATGGGACCAACGCTGTAACGTGATCAACGCCATAACATGACCAACGCCGTAACGTGACCAATGCCGTAACGTGACCAACGCCGTAACTCGACCAATGCCGTAACGTGACCAACGCCGTAACTTGACCAACGCCGTAACGTGACCAACGCCGTAACGTGACCAACGCCGTAACGTGACCAACGCCGTCGTAACGTGACCAACGCCGCCGTAACGTGACCAACGCCGTAACGTGACCAATGCCGTAACGTGACCAACGCCGTAACTCGACCAATGCCGTAACGTGACCAACGCCGTAACTCGACCAATGCCGTAACGTGACCAACGCCGTAACGTGACCAACGCCGTAACGTGACCAACGCCGTCGTAACGTGACCAACGCCGCCGTAACGTGACCAACGCCGTAACGTGACCAACGCCGTAACGTGACCAATGCTGGAGTGGTATGATTACACCAACTTCAGTTTACTGTCATAGAACCCGATGGCTGGTTCACATTGACTCATTGAGGCACAGGACGGTACACATGGGATTAAATAGTTAGTTTTAGTGTGCAGTAAGGCAGGACTGCCAGTTTACTGGATCACATAGTGGCATCTCACAGCATCAATAGGCATCATGGAATGACACACTGCCATGCGCATGTTAACGTCTGGCAGTGTTTCTGTTTTTTGGGGGGACTGGTACTGGGTAACTTGCTCATCTCCATCGGTATTGCTATCATTATATCACAGTGTTAATGTTATTAGTAGGGTGGTATGCACCGTAATGTGATGGCAGTGAGTTACTCCAAGGAACAGAACCCAACGCAAAGATATCGTATGTGTATTGTTTCTATAATAATGGCTAAACGAAGAATGTGGTGTTTCCAGTCCAGAAATATTTTCCAGATTATAATCCCTCATGCCGGACGTACACGAGTTCCCCATTCAGTGATCAGTGATTGTGAGATTGATATATTCTAGGATTGTCTTTCTTTACATTCCTATGACTGTGTGGTGATTGTGTCTATTACGAAGCGATATGGATGAAATCTCCCTATGTAGAATGCCCCTAACTAAAATCAAGTCCCGGTAAATCACATGGTCCACCTCTATTGGCTTGCTCTGAATGACATCATCGAACTGACCCATTCTGGCTGCAGAGAGATCTGACAGTGATTCATTCCAAAAGAAGACTCCCTCCCCTCTAGCCCCATTCATTCCTCCTCACAGAGCTAATGGGACTGAATAAGTCTAAGTATAAGCAATGTGAGTGATCTTTTTTCCCAGCTCACCCAGCGGAATCTAAAATATCACCCACAGTACACACAGGCACTAATTCTGGCCAAAGATAGTGCACTATAAAGGGAATTAATTGTATGCCATTTGGGACACATCCCAAGAGCTCAAAGAGCACCCTGAATCATCCTCTTTCAGGACACTGGGGTGGGCGTGGGTTAGATCGGGAGATCTTGCTCATAAAAAGAGAGACAACAAAGTACCACAACAAGGTCAAACTAAACAGATTGCCAGCCTCCATCTACGCAACGCTGAAGAGCCAACGCTCTGTGCTGGCTTCTAATTGAATGCACTGACCGGCTCTCAATGTTCTGTTTTAGGTTGGGAGATGATTACTACGAGGAGGAATATAACTAGGAACTTTAACCACCTGGACATGGCTGGATTCAACTGCCCGCATGCACTCAGGGTAAATTGTAATGGGCTTGATTTGCTTGCACAGACTGGGTGGGTGTGGGTGGTGGGTGGGCGGCAAACAGACGTGGCAAACAACGTTCCTACAGTAACCGGCACTCGGTAACCGGCGCCAGATCCTGAGCTTAGAACATTGCATAAGAGGAAGGATTTTCTCCTCTAATGAAACGCTTTGCTTGTTGCTAAGCAACCGGAAAAAACTGATTCACATAGTATGTGTGTTCCTGCCTCGTGCTTGTCAACTAAATGACATCTGTTTACATCTGTTTGTGTTTGGGGGTGGGGGGTAAACGGGAATGAGTGAGAGAGAGCAGAAAGCCGGAAGAGATGGACAGCACACGGGAGAGGAAGTGTGATTAATGTTTGTTCCTTTGGTTCGGTCCGGTTCAGGAAGACATTCTTGCTCACTCAATATTATTGTAGGGGCAAAAGTCCTTCCATCTCATCTCCAAACTTCCTGCCGCAACATTTAAGACAACGTCAAAGTCAACGAAGATGCACCAATCTACATGGTTCAAGGCAAAAGCTCAGAAGAACTACCAAGAAGTACTACACAGTTTTACAGCGTCGTCCATTTTTAAGAAAACTAATTCGGCAAAAACTGCACTACATTGCACATTGCACATTAATCCAACAGTTTTTATTAAATCTTCTGAAATCACCTTTTAAGCACTGACACAACTGCTGCCGCTTCATACAACACGTTAGCTTGGTCCAAAGTGGCTAATGTCCAACATTTAGCCTCTGTAAACACATGACATCCGAATTCAGCTTAGAGCTGGTTATAAAATCACAGAAAGGTAGTTATTAGGTTGTGGAAGTTTTTAACACAAATGACTTCAGCCATTGGATACTTAACTAGCTAGTTAGCTAGCTAGGAGACTACTGTTGTGCCAAAAATCAACAATCTCAAACACAGAAAATAGTTAACCTGACCAAGCATACATAAATAATTCCCATCAAACTCCTCTATTATCCAGAGCTAGCTTGGTTAAAAATCATGGAGTATTGAGAAACATTTGATACCTTCAAAATGAGTACTTTCGCAATTCTAGTATAGTACAGTATCTATGTCTAACAGGACGAAGACTGCAGAAAGCTTAGATTACATATCTTTTTTTCAAAATCTTGCTCTAAATTACAATAATGAAATAAATCAATTAAAATTATTAACAAACAATAATATTTCCCGCTAATGACATTTTTCAGTGTTTTTTTATTGAAAAACAAACTACAAAATGTGAATGTCTTTCTGTAAATCCTGTTCAGTAGTGGATCTGACATTTAGATTGCATTTAAGAAGAGAAATATGAAAGTCCAGACGCTGTTCTGTGCTGCTGCTGCAATAACAAATGAATGGTACATAATATCCTCCAAGCATCTGTCATAAGGGTTTCGGTCCACCTATGAGACAATAACCATTAAACTGGCTACACAGACAGTGTGGTAGACAAAAACACACGAACCACACAGATAGACAACTTAATTGCAGTATATTGTTTTACAGCTTTGCATCTATACTTGTATTAATTTCCTTGATTGAGTGAGCAGTGGACCATTGTAGCCATACCTTAAACCTTAAACTTGAAGTGTTTTCAATCAACGTCATTAGAGAATAAATACATTTCATAACATCTTTCTTTGGACGGTAGGTACCCAACATAATAACAAGTAGGAGTCGTCATGTTGATACTGTGGTTTGTTGGCTATCTGCATTTCTGATTTCTATAACCATGAATTAACCTGTGTAATACTGACATTATCCAATAAAGAATTGTTGAAAAATTGTCCAGCTTTTAAACATCTGCTGTGCTGTTCAATGGACGGATTATTATCTATGTTACGTTAACACACAGCTTAAGGTTACGTTTGTGTTTGTGTTGACTTTAGCCATAAAGATGGTGATGGTAAGATAATATCCAACAGCTCTTGGTCAAATCTCTGTGATGAGATTGCTCATTAATCTTTACTACCAGTACCAATCCTTGTCTGTTATTGTCATTGCACAAAGTTAATTTCAACATGTACTTTGAGCTCAATCATAAGCATGTAAGACCAGGGAAGTGTTTATATTTTAATAATTAATTGATAAATAATAATTAACTAAAGTTAGGTAACAAATCTAATCTCTTAGTGTTATAACAAAAGATGTTCTGTGTTCCTTTGTAGTCATGTCAAACATTTAGTGGGCTGCAGCCAACGCATTCAGGATGGAATGACATTTCATTATGACTGGTTGTTACTTGGCAGTCAATTACACACTCTCCCTTTGCAATGTGAGTTTATCAAAGCTCACAGTGCTGAAATTAGGCTTGTACTATTCGCATTCTGTTTTTCTTACCGACAAATCCAAGAAATCGGTTTGATTGGTACAAGGCTAGTTTGCATGGTTCGCTAGGACTGTGTAGGTTACATCACAACATCCATGGTAAACTCTTCTAACCTGTTCCACCTTCAAAGAGGCATGCGTGCCAAACAGGATGTCAAAACTGCTTAGTGAGAATAATGACTTTTGGATGACTCTTTTACTCACCACTGTCATACTGATAGCCAATAAAATATCTGAATTACGTTAGAGAGACAGAACGAGAAAAAAGAGAGTAGAGGCAGAGTGAGAAGAAGAGGGAGACATAGCGACAAGGAGAGAAAGTGTGAAAAAGAGAGTGAGACAGAACGAGGGAAGAAGAAAGGGTGGAAAGGAGAGCAAGAGAGAGAAAAAACAGAGAGCGAAGGAGTGAGAGTGAGAAAGGGAGACGTGCTCAACAAACTGACGTCCTGTGTGGCTAAGCCGGTAGAGCGTAGCGCTGGCAAGTGCAGACGTTTTGGCTTCGAGGACCAGGTTGGAATTGTATACACTCACTGCTGTACATGGCTCTGGATAAGGGCTTCAGCTAAGATGTAAATGTAAGGAAGAGTTAGAGAGAGAATAAGTGAGAGGGGACAGGGGGAGATCGCTGAAGGTCAGAGAATTGTCCTTCCCTCCCTTTGCGATCTCTGACTGATCTTTGCTGAATTAGGTTGGGAGATGATTATCCAGAATGGAAGATAAAACAAGGAACTAATGTCCAGCCAAATACTGCATCTGACGTTCAGTCACCTTTAATACACCGCAAGCCATCAGAGCAATTCTTCTTTTTCAGGTTTGAAGATTCAGAATACGGTTGTATCCAAATGGCATCGTTATTTCTATAGAGTGCACTCCTCTTTACAAAACTCTGTGTCCTGGTCAAAGCACTACTCAGGAAATAGGCTACAATCTGGAAATGAAAAAGATAATGACTGCCCTTCTTCTGACCTAAAAATCTACTAAATAAACCTAGCCAACATTGAACTGCTGACCTCATTAGCTGTGAGATGGGGTGCAACCAGGTATTTTGGTGAACAAACAGTATTATTAATGATCACATTATTCATGAATAAGGACAAAGATGTAGTACATTTTAAAAGTTAGGTACCAATTGCAGTCTTATTATTTATGTCATTATATTATGTCATTGTACACAAATGTGCACTACTTTATTGGGTGGAAAGTGTTACTTTCATTACTGCTGACTGAAATGATACAATACCCATAAAGCTTCTTTGTGTAAAATGCATCCGGCATTGGTCCATCAGATGACGTAATTCCAGAGCAAGACTGGAAAAGCAAAAATCGAGATTAACCGCCACTTGATTGTTTTCAGGGGTATTGGACACAGATAGGTATAATCCTTATTGCTGAGAAACTGTAGTTTTCTGTCATTCTCTTTAACTCTTTCACTCTGGCGTTCTCTTTCTCTGTCTGTCGTTCTCTCTCACTCTGTCATTCTCTTTCTCTCACTCTCTCTCACTCTGTCATTCTCTCTCTCTCTCATTCTGTCGTTCTCTCTCGCTCTGTCATTCTCCATCATGATCTCTCGCTTTCTGTCATCCGGTCTCTCTCATTCTCTTTCCCTCTGTTATTGCCATTATCTCTCTGAAATTCTCCCTCTCTGTCTTTCTTTGTCATTCTGTCTCTGTCATTCTCTTTCTGTCACTCTCAATTTCAATTAACTTCAATTAAATTGCTTTATTGGCATAAAAAACATTGCCAAAGCGTCAATGTATAAAATATGCATTGTTCTAAAATAAACCAATACATTGTTGTGAGATAATAACAAACTACTAACAAAATATGTCATAGCAGAAATAAGAATAATACAAATAAATACATGTGATTGAATAATCAAGAAAGATAACAATAATTAATAACAAACTATCATTATTTCAGCAATCTACAACAACTATCACTTCCAATTCCAATCCACCCACTAAATCTATTATAATCAGAGGTGATTTCTCCTGGATTCAGGTGTGGTCAGGGTACCTCAGACTACTGCAAGAAAATACACATTTGGCTGCAAGGGGATCCATTGGTCTTTAACTCTCTTTCTCTCTCCATGTTTCTCTCTCTCTTTCTCTCACTGTGGTTCTCTTCCCACTTTCATTCTCTTTGAGGGATAGCACTACTTGTGGGGGGCATGTGTGACCTTTATCGGCTATTTCTGTCGAGATTTGATCACTCTAGTGACCCGGGTTGGGGTCAATTTAATTTCTAATCGGTTCAGTTCCCTACCGTTACAATTCCACAATATCTCTGACCTTCAAAGTGCTGAAAATAAATAGAATTTCACTGCCCTTGGTTAATTCATCGGAATGTAAACAGAACTGACCCAAACACAGCTGACCACTGCTGATGCTTCAGAATTATGTCCAGTTGACACGCAGTCACGCTCGACGTGCGTAATAGCTACAGCTGACACGCGGTGGGTGTGGGTGTGTCCAGGGTAGAGATAGGATATAACTATTCCTGACTATTGGAAGCCAGTCAAGTGTGTGTTGGTGTGTGTACGTGTATATGTGTGTAAGATAGAATATGTGCATGTAAGACAGCCTACATATTTTACAGTACAATGTTGGTTCATTGAAACGTTGCTAATAACACCCAGGAGTAGCTCTAAATAATTGTTTCAGGTGCAATCTCACCTTCTGTTAGCGTCTGTTAATGTGTTTACTGCAGTTCACTTATGAATTACGCTTTCATTGCGTTAACTGAACTTGTTTTTACATTACGAAAAACGACAGCTGCTATTCAACCAATAACTAAGACAAGAGCACCTCCACTGACCACAGGTGTCAATGGCCTTAACAGGTTGCGTCGGCTACGAACCTGCTTATGTAATTTGAGATGAGAAAACATGATAACTAGTTGTAAGTGACACTGTGTTTTTGTTCCTTCTCATTCGACATTGGGCAATGTGGTGGTTTAAAAATAGTGTCCAATTACAAAATAAACGTTCGCAATAAATAAATAAAATGTAATGTCCCACAGGCGTTAATAAAATGACTATAAGAAAGTAGTGTTTTGGTAGTGTAATTAACTTAAGATTTGTGGATAGTTTCTGAGAAATAGATCTATGACAAGCAAAATGTAGATAAGATAACTTGAAACAACAGGTGTCCGGAAAATGTACCGACTTCCAGAGCATTAGTAGATCGATTCACGTGCACATCTATAACTAAACCTCTTAAGATCCTCTTGGCATGTAACAGCTTTCACAAGCAACACCGTTACGATGTTTTACAGTTATAAACTGCCGTTGTTAAGTTTGGGGAAAATAAAAGACATTCTTGCTTAGCTGATTAATGGTGAGGGAACGACTACTGCACTGGGCCCGTGAGTACTGATCTATAAAAAAACACAATACTGAAAAATAATATTCAAATTGTATGTAGCCATGGAGCCACACAAGCCGCAGGCGTTCAGGTCCGTCACAAGTTACAGTGGAAATGTGCAAAAAGACAAAGGTGAATGTTACCAACCTTCTTCTTGGCGTTACAGTGGCAGCAGACCGTCCACATGTAGTTGAGAGTTCTCCAGAGCAGAATTATGAAGAGACCCCCAAAGAAAGTGACCATGGAGGAGGCGAGGAAAGCCCACCACATGCGCTGCCCGTTGCTATCACAGGGCACATCTGGGGAGAACGGGATGATCACATCCATCTTGGATACGCGGACAGACGGAGAGTCCGGGTAGTAATTATGTTTACCTTTTGACATTATTCTGAGGCTACCAATGCCCTGGGAAAGGTTGCCATATTCTATTACTAGCATTCAGAGGCTTTGGGTAGTTCCATCCAGTGCCCCCTACCCTGCATTTCAGCCATATTGATTCAACTAACTGCCCTGCCCGTTTTCATCAGGTCCTCCTGTGTAAATAGTGTTTTGAGCGACCTGTGACGCACAAACTTTACTTCAGAGTCTAGGGAATAGTTCCCTCAACATCAGTCAATCACACATCGTAAAAATACACATCTAGAGTCAAAATGTGTATAAAATCTGATATTTCTTAAAAACTATTTCATATAATTCCATTTTAGAAATTCGAGTATTTTTTTCTTTGCTTGTCTCCTTTTATGTACTTGTTTTTTCCAGGAAAGGCGTCAGTTATCTTCGGGTGACCTGTCGTGGTTCCTCCATCCGCTAACCGAATCGCGTAATGGAAATCGATGGTGGCCTCACTCATAAAACTCCACCTTGCTGAGAACCAATCGTCGCGTTCTAGGTCCGGTAGTTCTGGTCCATTAAGTGCTGCCGCTGTTTGTAGTAATACTACTTTCTTTCTATGACTGTCGTTTTATTACTTGTTTTATATAGAAATTATTCGATAACCCTTTCCATAGTGTTCATATTCCCTTTCTTGCTTCAGAAGTGGCAAGTGGCATAGCGGCTCACTGTCAGATGTATTTGGACGATGGCAAGAGATATATACAGGTAGCGGGGGTGGAGCCATCAACGATATCCGACTGTGGTCCTCAACATGATCCTCTTCTGGGTGATTCTGTGGTGATAATGCGTCCGCGGTAGCGTCCGTTAAGATGGAAATGTGTAACTAATAATTGTGTCACCTTATCAACACTTGTAATACTAAAGGATATATGTACCAAAAGATAACACGATTCACGATACACGGGTTAATCGTTCGCCGTTCCGGGAATGTTCGTCAACGGAATATAGCCTGTTCATTCATAGGCCAAATGTTGCTCTCTGAATAATCACAGAAATATGGACAGTGTTTTCAAACCGATTATCAAAAGGGTGCCTTTTCCCCGAAAACAATAGTCTTCAGAAGCATTTTGTTGAGGGACAGTATTAATCTCGGCTTTACCTGTTGATGAGCCACACGGTGCAATCTGTTGCACTTTGGATATGTTTTTAATGTTGCCATAAAAACAAATAGGTTATCAGTAATTTCACTTTGCCACACGTAGCCTACACTAAAACAGTGGAGAAACGAATTAATTACTGCATTATTTTAGAGATGTACTATGATGGTAAAATGGCGGTAAAATAGGGCTATGCAATGAAACAATTAATAATTCAGAAATTATCTTATGCAGGTACAATGGGCTCAATAAATGAATACGTTTTGTACGTGATAGTGTTATTCAAGCGTGCAGAGAAATACTTGTAATTTACTAGGAATGTTGCTCTCCCTGGTGGTCACACATTGCATCGATGGCCTTTTATTCATACACTTCATTGAGCTAGTATGGCCACGGTCCATACTAGAAAAGATGTTCGGTCTGCAGTTATACTGTGTTTAAACTGCATTTACACAATAAAACAAATTGCGTAATTTTGAACGCACTTAAACTGCAGGTCATCTGCAATTACTGTATTTGAACTGCAGTTTTTATTTTAGGTCCCCCTTTGGAAAGTATTCTGACCCCTTCAGTTTCTACACATTATGTGTTATTGACTGAATTGCCAAAAAAAAGTCACACTTAAACTTTTGACAATTTCCATTTCTCCACATTTTGTTGTGTTACAGACTTAATTTACAATTGATTTTGTTTGCCAGTCTACATACAATACCAAGTACATGTTGATTGATGACATTTTCTCAAATGTACCTGATTTACACAGTGCATCCATGAAGTATTCAGACCTTACCACTTTGACATCCTCATTTACACAAAATACACCCTAATGACCAAGTAAAAACAGGTATTTAGATATCTTTATTTAAAAAACACAAATGTCTAAATATCACAGTTATTCAGAACCCTTGTTATGCCACTTGAAATTGAACTCAGGTGTCTCCTGTTTCCATGGATCATCCTTGAGATGTTTCTGCAATTTGATTGGACTCCACGTGTAGGAACTTCTATTGATTTGATATGATTTGGAAAGGCACATACCTGTCTATATTAGGCCTACAGTTAACAGTGCATATCTGTCGTTTTTACATGGAAGAAGCTTGGACCCACCAACACTCTTACCAGAGCTCACCGACCAGCCAAGCTGAGGTGGTGGAGAAGCCCTTGGTCAGTGAGGTTACTGAGAACCCGAGGGCCCCACTGACAGGGCTCCAGAGTTCCTGTGTGAAGATGGGCGACTCTTACAGAAGGGCAACCATCTCCACCGCACTCCACCAGTCACAGCTTTATGATAGATTGGCCCGACAAAAGCCACTCCTCGGTAAAAGGCACATAATAGTTATCTTGGAGTTTGCCAAATGGAACATGAAGGAATCTCAGACCATGAGAAACAAGATTCTCCAGTTTGATGAAACTGATACAGAACTGTTTGGCTAGAATAACAAGTGTCAAGAGGAAGCCAGCCACCACAGGCAACATCATGCTGTGGGGATGTTTTTCAGTAGCAGGAACTGGGAGACAGGAGTAATGGAAGATGAACAGAGAAAAGTACAGACAGATCCTTGATGAAAACCTGCTCCAAAGCACTCATGACCTCAGATTGGTGTGAAGGTACACCTTTCAATGAGACAATCACCTCAAGCAACATGCTGAGACCAGGCTGGAGTTCCTTTGGGTCATGTCTATGAATGTCCTTGAGTGGCCAAGCCAGGTCTGAATTTGATTCCAATCGAACATCTCCTGAAAATGGCTGTGCAGCAACATTCTTCCAACCTCACAGAGCTTGAGAGGATCTGCAGAAAAGTATAGGATAATCTCCCAAAATACACGTTTGCAATGTTTATCTCGTCATATCCGAAGCTTTAGGCTAGTGTTTCTTAACCCTGCTCCTGGACGCCAACAAGGGGGTCTGAATACTTTCCAAATGCTGTACATACCTACTTATGATACACAGGGACCTTTTTATTGTGTTCTCCGCTCAATAAGTGTATCTAAGCAAACAGTTATTATAATAATGGCCAATATACTTTGTTTCATTATGGGAACATTAATAATGGAATTTAAACAAATGTTATACCTGCACATTTCTTTACATTTGCTTTTGAAAGCTGGCCTGAACAACAACAGTGAAGCGATCCAACAGCATGTTTGCCTGCCATGATTTCAATTTAAGCAGTTTCTAACTGAAAAGTGGTAAACAAATCTTGTTTATTAAAAAAAAATTATCTCACAGTCCAAATACACTCTCATTAATAAGACCATTATATTTATTCAATTAACCATAAGTTCATTATCTCAGATTTATTATTGTCACAGACATTTTCCAGAAAACCGATTAATCAAAATGATCCAAATGTAATTAACCTAAAAAAGCCCTTGCCTACTATACCTGTGTTGGCTAGGCCAAGCGGAATAGACGAGATCCATCAAAGCTCTCTGGGTGGCATTTTCCTGTGTGATAGGAGGGGTGATTACGTCTCACGAACACTGAAAGTCTCTACTCTCTACTGAAGCATGTGCACACACACACACGTGCACATTCTCTCAGACTGACACATGCCCGTCTCATTTCACACACACACACACACACACACACACACACACACACACACACACACAAACTCACACATGCTCAAATGTAAAAACATACCCGTGTGCTCACACACCCACAAACACACTCTCTCAGAAACACACACACACACACACACACACACACACATAGTCGTTAAGATAAGCCGTTTCTGTCATCAGCTGAGTGCCAGCTGTCCCTCAGAATGGGGGGGGATAGAGCCTCAGACTCACAGTCCGCTAGTAGGACAGACGTGGACAGTGTCTAACAATGCCATCTATGGTGGGGGGTTGGGGGGCAGTCACTCTGTGGCTGTTTGCAGAGGTGTCCAGCTGAGTGTAAAGCACAGCACTGCGCTACGTCCCTCTGCTGCCCCCGAACACTGGCCCTCACTGCCCTGTGTCCCTCTGCTGCC
>JACXGJ010010053.1:0-22774 GCA_016801105.1 Esox niger | reverse complement strand
TATATATATATATATATATATATATATATATATATATATATATATATATATATATATATATATATATATATATATATATATATATATATTTGTATGTATAGTGAAATACCTGGCTGAAGCAGTGTGGGGAGGGGTCTGTTCTAGTCTGTAGCTGGTGTGGGATATTGCTTTATCTCCTTGTCCTCCGTTCTCTGAAGAGGTTGCTGTAATACTGTCTCCTCTCCTGGAAGGCTGCTCTCGTGGAAGACGTAGTTCTCTGTAGAATGGCTCTGTTTCCTCAGATCCTATTGCTAGCTGGGCTGGACTCTCATCTCTCGTCTCCCAGTATCTCTCCTCCTGCTGGCCTTGAACACGTTCCTCCTTTCATCTGCCTGAGGGGAGGGGGGGCTGTTGGTGTTTAGGATACTGCCAGGGCTCTGAGGGTTTGGAGGCGGAATCACTTTATGACGTCAGCTCCTCTTGACTTTGGAGCAGGGACCAACTGCATCTGGAATGTATACGCATGTCTGCATTTGATGGGCCCACATTTCAAAGGACATTTTCTGCCCCATCTGCAGAAATCTTTTCGTATCGACGTTAGCAGTGCAATGAATTCCTAAATTCTCCTACTCCATCTATACATATCTGGCTTTCTTAGATGTAGCTTGTTTCAACTTCTACCTCAGACAATTTTAGCTTGTTTACTGTATCTCCTGCTCCCGAGGAGGTGGTGTGTACAGGTCCATGTATTATTAACTTGGGTGTAGTGAAAGTTTATAAGTAATTTGCTGCTGCATTATGTTTAATAACTGCAAAATCAAACCATTCCAATGTTCCCACATCCAGCCTTCAAAAGAGTGTTAATGAGCTGAGCTGGAGAGTTCAAAGAGAATGTTAAAGTGTTTATATAGACTCCCATACTATGTGGCGTGGGAGACGCTGGTTATACTGATTGATATGGTGAGAGGATTGAACATGAAAGTGTGACTTACAAGGAGGTTAAGGAAGAAAACAGCAGGTTAAACCCTTATGCTCCAGGCAACAGGGAAAACACTTAAGAAACTCTTTATTCATTCACCACCTCAAGCTCCACCTCGACAAGGCAACCTGTATGTCCCAAGACCTCTGCATTACGCTTGATATCTCCATGGTATGCAACTTCTAGAGCACAGATAACCTCTGTGTGACCTTGACAACACCTTGTCATTCTGTGAAAATATCAGAGCAGTGACTCGTTCTTGCAGATTCATGATGTCCAACAGTCATAGTGTACAACCTCACCTCAACAGTCATAGAGTACAACCTCACCTCAACAATCATAGAGTACAATCTCACCTCAACAGTCATTGAGTACAATCGCACCCTAACAGTCATAGAGTACAACCTCACCTCAACAGTCATAGAGTACAACTTCACCCTAACAGTAAAAGAGTACAACCTCACCTCAACAATCATAGAGTACAATCTCACCTCAACAGTCATAGAGTACAATCGCACCCTAACAGTCATAGAGTACAACCTCACCTCAACAGTCAGAGTACAACTTCACCCTAACAGTCTTAGAGTACAGCTTCACCTCAGCAGTCATAGAGTACAACCTCACCTCAACAATCATAGAGTACAATCTCACCTCAACAGTCATAGAGTACATCCTCACCTCAACAGTCATAGAGTACAACTTCACCTCAACAGTCATTGAGTACAGCTTCACCTCACACAGGGAGTGATGCAGGTCCCAATACAGTCACTTCTTACTATGAATCTCTTGTCTGGATAATTGCAGTCATGTTTTTGGTGCATTCTGCTGGTTGGGCTCTTTGTTGGTTTGACACTGGATCTTTGTTCTGCTACCTCTAGCCTCTCGAGAGGGCAACTCTTCTCTCTTCTGGCAACCCAATGATGGGACCAGCATTCCCTTGAGGCTCGGACAGCAGAGGCCACTTTCTAAAATCTTCTCAAACCCTGCGACTTAAAATAGTTTTTTAAACAATTCAAATGATATTGTAAGGACACTCTCCATTCATTCATGACAATGTGCTTGATCATAGGTCATCTTCCTCCCTTCAGTTTTCTTCTCTGTTCTCATCTATTTTCTTCTCTTGATTACTTTCCCTTTCCTGCTGCACTCCCCCTCTCTATTTGTCTTATTCCACTCCTATTACCTGGTCTGTGTTGGCTTCCGTCTACACTGGGCTGACTGGTTCTTGCCTTGTGTTCCTCATTGTGATTCATCTGGCCTCTTTCCTACTTTGCATTTCCTTTTATTTTCCTGACCATTTCACAGATTTTTCTTATGTTTTGGGCTATGGGGACTTTGCTGAAATTAAAGACAAGAGATCATTTGTGTAAAAGCCACTGCTGAGTGTGTCCTGTCTGGTACGTACCCATTGTGGTACTTGGTATTGTCACCTAGTAAAAACCTTATATATATATATATACACACACACACACACACAATTGTAAACATGCACACATACACACCCACACACACACAAACAAACACTTGTCATCAAATGGATCTTGTTGTGGTTACACATGGAGGCACGTCAATGTTATCCTGATAAAGGCATGCTCCATATCATTTTATTTACACATTATAAACCTAAGGGAAATGAACACACACCTAAAGTGCATCTGTACATAGATATTGTACAAACATCGAAAAATAATAATCATTCTCAACAAATGGAACCTGTTCTTGATAGAAAACGCGGGTTAAAGAAACCAAAAAAATTGCTTGTCTAGTATAGATAAAAAATAATCCAAAAGGTAGATGGTAGAGAGTGGAAAAAAGATTGATGAAAAGGAGAAGAGAGAGGGAGAGAGGGAGGGGGAACTGCTGAGCGAGGAGGAGAGAAAGCCAGAATGAACGATATATAGCCCCTGGCAAACCGAAAACAATTGTTACACTGTCTCCCATAACCCACTTCAACCTTAAACAGCAGATTTTTTTTCACTCAATTAATTTCTACACATTGGAGCAAGGGGCCTGGGCTGAAAGAGGCTTTTATATGCTGCTGCAGTCCACGGGTCTGGACGGTCTGTCTCTGGCAACACACAGGGAGACTACAGAGTAGAATACAGAATTATAAAAACATGACGTTATACAGTGGTACTATTTAGGAACAGTGTTCTTATGAAAGCTATTTCTTTTACCCTTTAATGGAACATATTTCCTTTGAAGATGGTTTCACATTTATATAACTAATTTGGTTATTCTTATATTTACATGTTTCTAGTCTTAATGTTTTAGTCATAGATCATGCTGTACAACTTTACATAAGCATTAAACATATTCATTACATGCAAAGCTCATTTAAAGCTTCAGCCTTAAGACAGTCAACAGGAGATGTTTTTAATTAATGCAAAATGTTCCAAGCAGATTGTATCATAGAAAAAAATCCCTAACATAACGAAGGTAACTGATCTCTTAACGAAAAAGGTGATTGATTTTGATCCCTCTCATGTTCCATGGTGTCAGCCTGCATTGTGACCTCTGACCTCTCTGACTGCTTTTTGCTCAGCGTGATGCCTAGTGCTCTTAGCAACACACAGTCGCTAATCACAGACTGAGTTTGAGAGCACTAACAACCAGTCTACATAAACCTTTGGGTTTCAGGTCTACTTTTAAATACTTCAGACCAAGGTGTCTCCTTTCCATCCATGAAGTCCCATACATCAATTTTGACACAGTGGTGACTGCAACTAGGTCAGTTAAGACCACACTAGACCAGATGATACTTGACTAGACCAAACCAGACCACACTAGACCAGGTGAGATTAGACTAGACCAAACCAGACCACACTAGACGAGGCCAGAGTAGACTAGACCAAACCAGACCACACTAGACCAGGCCAGACTATACTAGACCAAACCGGACCACACTAGACCAGGCCAGACTATACTAGACCAAACCAGACCACACTAGACGAGGCCAGAGTAGACTAGACCAAACCAGACCACACTAGACCAGGCCAGACTATACTAGACCAAACCAGACCACAATAGACCAGGCCAGACTATACTAGACCAAACCAGACCACACTTGACCAGGCCAGACTAGACCAGGTGAGACTAAACTATATTATAGACCAGACCAGGTCAGACTGAACCAGGTGAGACTAGTCTAGACTAGACTAACAAGACAAAATCAGACCATGCCAGACTAGACCAGTCTACACCAGGTCAGATCAAACCAGGCCAGACTAGACCTGATTAGACTGGACCAGGCCAGACAACAGTTCAGAACGATAGACAGGAGTCTCAGAGCCAGGAGGCAGAGTGGTGGGTGTAGTGTGGCTGTCTGAGTTCTGTGTGTGTGTGTGTCTGTGTGTATGTGTGTGTGTGTGTGTGTGTGTGTGAGTGAAGACCAGTGAGATGAGAAGCCCATGAATCATGGCTGGAGTTAAGAGAAGAGAGGATCGATATGAAGCCATGGAGGGAGGACAGCGAGTGGCCCATCACCATCCCCGCTTGCTGGGTCCCTGCTGTTAAATCACTGCTTGGATTGATGTTAAGGTTAAGTTACAGCATGGCTTTCCAAACCCTTTTGACCCATGACCTCATTCTGGGATAAAAAAATTGAGGTGCACCATTTTAAAAACGGATGTAACAGGACTTGCCAGTTGCTCTGGTGCACAGCATCCAGGGTTTGGTCCTGGGTTGCAGTGTACGATCAGAGCCCCAAAAGCCAGTGCAAGTTGCTCAACAATGTAACAGTTGGTGGCAGAGTATGTCAGCAAGGAACGTCTTGCCACGTAGTGACACCTTGTGGCAGTTCAGATGTTGATTGTGGTGGTACCGTGCACAAACCTTCCGAGGGGCGTGTGCTGAATCTGAAAATGTGGGCGGAGCTGTCGGCTCACTTGGACGGACGATGGGCTGGAGTGTGTGACGCACGTAAAAAAGGTGGATCACCAGGGCGGTCGGGCACATCTCAACTGGGAAGGGCACTAAATAGGGAAGGGCCGTGTTGAGCCTTACCTGTGCTCGTGCCTGGATTGAGCGCTCTCCTTCTGACCTCCTGGTTGAGGGAACAGTGTGATAAACAGCAGAATGGCTTGGATAGATGTGTTTTGAGCACCCATGTCCCACTCTTTGACTTTCCAGAGCACACTGGGAGTTGTAGAGATAAGGGACGGCCCTAGGTATGGACACCAAGAAATTGGATAAAAAAGAACCAAGTCAAATTTTTTCTGTGATGGGGTCAATATATATGTGAGATGACAAAATGTTCTCTTGTCACCCATATTCAGTTGCATTGACATCTATTTGTTTATCCATCGTTTGGCATACCCTGCGTCAGATTGCAGACTGAGCGATATTGGTATGTGATAACCTGGGGTAGATAGATGAGTGGGATGATGAAGCCATGTGTTAATGGCTTCTAGAAGAGCCATGCCTCATTGGACTCCTCTTCCTGCCAATGAATCATTTTGACTCAGGAAAATAATGACATGTCCTATTAAAATTGCTTCAAAATTCGAAGTACATAAATGTTTTAAATAGTCTTAAGGACGAGCCTGAGACGGGAGGTGCATATGACTTTAAAAAGAGGTATTTCCTTTTTTAAGTTAGAGTCAAAATGACTCACTTGGCCTTTCTAGTGTTAGAGGGCTCTTCTCTGCCATGACATCTGGAGACATTTCCATGTGAGTGTATAAGAGAGAGAGAGTAAGTGCAAGCGGAGTGGGCAGCACAGCAGTGGTCACTTTCCATTAAGTGAGTGAGAAGCCCTGGGGGTTTGTGGGAGAGGCCTAGCTGTTCTCACTGGGTCCATCTGAGCAGCCGGACTTGCCTAGCAGCAGCACTAGTTAGTGTCAGCAGGCTGATGTCCTGTCCTAGTCGGCTATTTAAACAACAGCACACAGTGGAATATAATGACCAGGCTCTCCTCTCAGTAACATAATGCCAGGGAAGAGATGAGGTTAGAGAGGGAAGAGAGGCAGTTTTCCTTATTTCTCCTTTTTTTGTATAATTTGGTCGATAAAGGTGAAGGACGTTTCATGGCTGTTTCTCTCGCTTTCTCTTTTTTCACTCGTTCCCGTGCTATGCTTTGTCTCGGAGTGAAATCCGGAGATAAAGCTCGGCAGCGCTCAGTGTTTAATGGAGCTTAATCCCAGAGATTTGAGATATGGAGCTGTGAGGTAATTCCCTCGCTTCTTGCCATCTCCCGCCCGTCTCCGTCAACACACCATGAGGTCATGTGACATGCCCAGAGGCCTCCTTTAGCCCCCTGCCGAAAGACAGACAGATGGACAGACTGACAGAGAGGAGATATGCAATTATCTGTGTTTCAAATATGTTTTAATGAATACACATAGAAATATAATGATGAATAGACATGGAATCATACAGCAAGGAGATGAATACCAAATGTGATGAAAAAGGGTGGGTACTTTGAATTTCATAGCATTATTAGGGTTAGCCTGTTAGAAGAAAAATACTGTAAATGAATTGCTTCCTCTTTGACAAATCAAATGATTTGATGTGCTTGCTGAAAGCAAAGCACAACTTTAGAAATGATTCATACTTATTGGTATTATTATAATATTTTTTCTGCTGCCATCTGTAGGAGAAGCACTGTAGACCAAAACAACTTTAAAATGTGCAGGTTGACTGTCCGCAGTGTGCTTGAAACGGCTACTGTGTCTGCAAATGCCATTCAAACTTCAAACATGCAGACGTGTCCCAAACAATTTGGTTGTAGACTGCGTTTTATACCATATGTGTTTTATTTACTATAATCTTTCTGAGCTTAAAAGCTCCGTAGACTTTTATGGAACATATATGGATTTGTCTTTACTTACAAAGCTTTAAGCAACAAACGCACATTGATTATTAATGCTGTGTGTACTTATTAAAATAAACATTCAGTAATTGTATTTAATTTAGTAATTTTCATAATTTTATTTAATTTTGTCATTTTAATAATTTTATTTAAATGTTTGTAATTCTGTTTTTTTTTTGTAATTTCGATTTATTTAAATGATTTTGTCCTTTCCTCAGCAACTTGGTGAATTAACCAGTTTCCAAAAATGGAAATAAAAACAGAATGCAAACATGTGGGTTTACATGTGCAAGTCTTTTAAACCCTGCATTCAATAGACAATAGTACAAAGACAACATATCAAATGTTCAAACTGAGGACTGTCATTGTTTATGGAAAAATATATGCCCACTTTGAATTTGATGCCAGCAACTTGCTTGGACAGAGGCAACAAAAGACTGGGAAAGTTGTGTAGTACAAAAAAGAACCTGGTGGAACATCTCACATGTAATTTTGTCACTTGACAACAGGTGAGTCACATGACTGGGTATGAAACGCATCCCAGAGAGGATGGGTGGAGGAGGGTTCAGATTGCAAGGGCAAATAGTGCAACAATTTAAGAATTATGTTTCTCAACTTGAAATTGCAAACAGTTTGGGGATGTCATTCATCTGCGGTACATAATGTCATTCAAAGATTCAGAGAATTCAAAGAGATTTCTGTACGCAAGGGACATGGCCAAAAAGCAATAACGGATTGTTGAGATCTCAGGAATGGGACCATCCGGCTTGTTATCAGCGCACAGTTCTAAAGGTAACATCCGTGATGGTATGGGGGTGCATTAGTGGACATGGCATGGGTGACTTGCACATCTGTGAATGCACCTTAAATGCTGAACAATATATATAGGAACAACTGCCATCCAGATTATGTCTTTTTCAGGGAAGGCCTTGCATATTTTAACAAGACAATGCCAACCCACAATTTGCACGTATTACAACAGCATTGCTCTGTAGTAAACAGTCCGGGTGCTAAACTGGCCTGCCTGCATTGCAAACCTGTCACCCATTGAAAACATTTGGCGCATTATGAAATGAAAAATATGATGAAGGAAACCCTGCTCTTTTGAGCAGCTGAATCCCATATCAAGTAAGAATGGGAAAAAATTGCAGTTTCAAAACTAGAGAAATTTGTCTTCTCAGTTGTCAAACACAGAGTTTTGTTAAAAGATGAGGTGTATGCAACACAGTAATAAACACAGCGTCACAACATTTTTAGAAATGGGGCTGTACTTGGTGTACATGAGAAATTAATACACAGTACTGTCAATATTGCTTTTCATAATAAAACTTATTAAATCTTTTAGGTTTATATTATCTGATTTCTTTTACATTTTGATTATCAAATAATTATTCATCTCTAGCCTACTACTGATGCTGCTGGTTGAAAGAAATCACTGATAATAGATGCAGATGATGTATATAGATATCATTCTGCCATGTATGTTTTGGGAAATTTCTAAAGTTTTTCTGTCTGCTGAAAAGTTATCATTATTATTATCAATACATGACAGACAGACAGAGCAACCTAGTGAAAATGAATTGCCAGATATTGTGCTATGTTTTAACCCAATAATATCCAAATGGGCATCGGGTAATGTCAATGTCCGAATCTTGTGATATTTGTTTGTGACAATTGTGTGGTGGAACACTTGAAACTGCATTTTACTTCAAGATTGTGTCATGAGCAAGGCAAAAATACCTGGTGATGGAATTTTTGGGGAACCCTGTTTTTACCCGGCTTCCCTATTAATTTAAATGATGGAATCCAGACTTCAACATTCTGCACTGAAATATGCCAAGCAAATTTCATATTGTTCAGCTTTAAAACACACAGTTCAGCTTACAACCCACATGGCTCATAGAGTTTCCCCTAGAATGCTGTGCTAGTCCACTATAAAACCCACTATAATTATTCCACACCTACAAATCACCTCAAAATAAGATGCAATAAATAATGCAGCCTATGAATACCCTCTTTTTACTATTACTACTGCCATCACTACCACTTCCACTACTACTCATATTTCACTGCCATAAATACTTCAAGAATAGCAAGCACACCACATTTACTTCTGTCAATGTCCTTATCTAGTCTCCTATTCAAAGCAGCCTGAGTGAAATGACGTTGCCACAAGCAGCACAGCAGATATTGTGAGGAGCTCTCTCACACATTTATACCCAGCATTGGGCCACGGGCACGGCTCCGCCACAGGACTGAAGGAGTGGAGGAGTTTAGCATCACATAGGAACACTCTTAGTTGTGGAGGACAGGGGAATGGAAAGGGAGAGGGACGAGAATAGGAGATGTGGGATAAGAATAGGGGGTAGGGAGAGAAGAACAGGAGAGAGGGGGAGTAGAGGTGAGAGAGGGGAGAAGAAGAGAGACAGAGTAAGGAGAAGGGGAGTGCAGGGGGAGGAGGCTAGGCAGGAACATGGCTGTGTGCTGCTGAAGAGCAAAGCATTATATCCAGCCCCCTCCTCCCAAAGTGAGCTGACACTAAGCAATTTGCTATTCATCCTGGCAGTTAAATTATTTTCAATCCCAACCCATAAAGCTCTGGTGGCAGGCGATATGCCGAGTCCTCTCATTCCCTCTGACACTCTCTGTTTGAGAAAAGCCAGTCTGCACTTCAATTTTCCTCTGCACCCGCGTGTGGACAGACTTGACGTGAACTTCATTGTAGAAGTGTAAGATTGTCCATTGGGATGATTGGACCCATAATGGTTGTTAGAGAGAGGTGGGAGGCGGGGTGGGAATGAGAGAGGGAGATGTTTACTTTGTGATTCTTCCACATGTTTGTGTGTGTGAGTGAAAGAGGGAAACAGAGAAGACTTATTCCATCGGTATTAGTATAAAAGCCCAGTGGAATAAATACAGCTCTTTTTTGAACCCCTCATCTGCTCCTACACTTCATGAAGCTTCCTTGTTCTTCACTCTCTTTCTCCTTTATCTCTCTCTTCAGCCTACTCTCTGTATCCCATTTTCTCTACTTCCTCTTTCTTCCTGTTGGTGCTTAGGGATAGGACATGTTATTGTCCAGGGAGTTAAGAGTTGCACTTACATACCTAAAGAATACAAAACACACCATACAGTCAACAAAACATCCAAAACTCTGGTCAGAGCTGCTGCTTTTTGGGATTGGGTCACAAATCTGGTTGTTAAGAAAACATCTATCTGCAGGCAGAGCATCAATATAAAACTACGATCATGTTGTACTATGCCAGCTCTGATGCTGGTTGAATGTGACAGAACATAGAAACTATAGCAGATTACAAAAAGGAACTGTCTAATGACACAAGCCTACCAGTCAAGCCTACCAGATATGCCTACCAGACAAGCCTACCAGCCATGCCAACCAGTCCAGCCTACCAGACAATCCTACCAGCCGTGCCAACCAGATAAGCCGTCCTGGCAAGCAGACCAGACAAGCCTAAGAGATAAACTTACTAGATTGGCCTGAAAAGATGTCTGAGACTTTCAAAACAGATTCAGTTTGTCAAGGCCAGTGAGCTAGGAGGAACACCAGGCCACTCCCACCAGGAGTGTCGGCAGACGCACCACACCGTGCTAGCCCTCCGGTTACCCCCGTTGACCCCTGACCGCATGACCGGACCCCATCATTCAGTTTGCCGATGACAGCGGGTGGTGTGCCTGATCACCGATGTTGACCAGACAGCACACAGCGAGGAGGTCCGGTACCAGCCAATGAGCTGCCAACAGTCTCTCCCACAGGATACAATGTGCACGCCCCGATACACATGAAAAGGACTGAACTGAAGTGGGTCGAGAGCTTCAAGTTCCTTGCTCTCCACACACACACACACACACACAAGTTGTGAAGAGGACACATCATTGCCTCTTCCCCGATTCCTTCTTCCTCCTCTAAAGGCCGGATAGATTTGGCATTGGTCCTAAGATCCTCAAAAGGTTCCACAGCTGCATGAACATACTGGACCCCCCCCCCCCCACACACACACACACACAGGCACTTGTTTATTCACACATAAGACCGACCAGCATACTAATGCCACACTTAAAAGGTAGAAGGTAACACAAAAATGAAATGCTGTGCAAGTTCGGTCATCGTGGCCGTAATCAGGTTTGCTAAGCTTATTAAATGAATACTGTTTAAAATGTGCAGTTTAAATGAATGGAGTAAAGCAACATCTGTCAAAACACAAGGCTCCTCCTGGTGTGTCGTCTAATGTTGGACTGCATAGGCTCCTGACATTCATTCATTTTGTTACAGCTAGGCAGTTTATCTGATTATCAGCCTCTTTGACATTATTTTCTTCAATAGTTTACAGGGAAATACTAGAGGAAATGTCGACTCCATTTTCAACATTTGATTGTACTTGGGGGTGGGTGAGGGGTGTCGATGGTGAGTTGGTGAGTTGCAGGTGAAGAGAGACAGGATGGGGGGTGGTAGAGAGAGGAGAGACAGGGAGAGGGGAACATGGAGAGGAGAATTGGAGGAGAGGGAGGTTAGAGGAGAGGAGAGTGAATAGAAGAGGCGAGAAGAGAAGAGGGTAAGAGGAGGAGAGGTGAGAGGGGAGTTAAAGGACATGATAGAAAATAGGAGAAGTGAGAGGAGAGGTGGGTATAAGAATGAGAGGGTGGAGGAGAGGAGGGTTAGAGGAGCGAGGAGAAGAGGGTTAGAGGAGAGGAGGTTTAGAGGAGCGGGGAGGGAAGAGGAGTGTTAGAGGAGCGAAGTGCTAGAGGACAACAGTGTATTAGGGTTAGAAACACATCTCTGTAAATGTATGCACATTTATTTGGTCTACAGAAAGAGATTAGTCAGGGGTAGAGAGGTAATGAGTGAAGGAGATGGATAGATGGAGAGAAGGAAAGAGAGGGGAGAGGGAGGCCTCTCACAGTTAATGTCATTAAGGGGCCCTGATGAATCGACACCCGCCCAGTGTTATTGACATCCCCAGAGTAGTGTGGGCCCAGTCAGACCCAGCAGGCAGACTCAGGCCTGAGACATACCTTAGGCCCCCGCTCTGCTGTCTTCAATTAGACCGGGCCTGATTTGATTTCCTCGGCTGTGCCCTCTGAAGGGGTGAGGCGGATGGGCATGATTGATGTGGGAGACGTGTTCTTTATGGAGGGGGTGTGTGTCAACCCTCTGCCCTATACGAGGGACAGCTGACGATCTGAATGGCTGGTGTGCTGGAGGGTGAGTGGGCGTTCTGGCACAGGGCAAAGGCATAGGGCCGGACTCTTATTGAGGCTGTCAATCTTCCCTTTTTCACTGGCTATTATATTTTCCCTGGGTTTTCAGATGTGAAAGCGGTTGGAGTAATTCTTTTTCTATCTGTCGTGGCATCTGGAAATACCAGGCTTGTTCTCTTCACAAACGTTGATCTCACCGCGGTGACCTCAGCCATCTTTCAAATCTCTGCTGCTAAACACCCCATTTCCATAACCCGTCCTACGTTTGCTATCCCTTCCTGCAGGTAATGGTAATATAATTGTTCTGGGACTGTGGTCGGGAAAGGTTATTAATATGGCTTAGTTTCAGCTTCCATTGAGAAAGTGTTAATTCATTGAAGAAATAATGGATGAAAATGGATTAAATGGGTTTGATAGTGTTGTGCCAGCCTCCTGCTCTTACTATGCTATTCTTCTTCCATTTTCTGGTATATAATACAGTGCAGCTCATCTACATTGAGCCCACACATTGAAATGCATGGCCAAGATGTGTCCTTAACCCTATTCAGGTTACTTCCCTAAACTGACATTCTTTCACTACCATTCATCAACATCTTGGTTCGCGGAGCAAAAAATGGGGCAAGTCAGGTAAGTGTCCCAATTCAGCAGTTTTGAAAGGCAGTAACTAATGATATCTTCACAGCAGAGCCCTGGTTGGCTGTTTCCCACACCTCTTTCCTTGCTGTTCCATTGTGTATGTAGTGTGGCTGGACGGCCAGCTAATGGAGTGCCTCTGATGAATTAGAGGTCTGACACCCTCCAAACACGGCCTTCCCAAGGTCAGCGGCCGATTAGGCCCTAACGCTGCAATCCATTATGCAGCAGCTTTAATAACTGGCTAACATAGCTTATGGCAATGGCTTCTTTATAAGTTGTCGTTTGGGACACGCTGAAACATAGCAACAAGCATGCTGAATGGCAATGGCGTAGTCAAGGGCACAAGAGGATCAGACCTCAGACTTCAGCTTGAAAGACAATGTCTTGGCTTTTAACGTGGAAAAAAGCTGCAGTGACCACTGATGTTCTGACGGCCTTCCATTTCCTTGACGGGCTTTGTGTCCATTAGAGCTTGTTTTTCTGTTGAGAAACTCATTCAGTCAAGACTGGCGTCCTTTATTGTCACCCATGATGACGATGACAGGGACTGTAGTTGGTTACCGTATAAGTGCGTGTGCGGGCTGCATGTTGACAAAATCTGTGTGACTGATGCCTCGCTATTTAAATCTAGCATTTACTCAATTACACCATTTGTACTGTTTTTGCCGCAATAAAAATAAGTTTACATAAAATAATTAATTTTGGTACATATGTAGCACATTTTGATACCAAACACATAAATATGTGGACTATTTGTCTATGGAAAAATATTACTCACCAAAATATTTCGGATCAGTGCCTGATCAGTGCAGTGACCATTAAATATTGTATGGTAAATACATCTCAAGATATACATTTACCATACAGTGACGCAATAACGGAGACATGTTTTAATCGTTTGTCCGTTATAACCCTTGTCATCTGGCACACTTGCTTAGGAAAATGAGCCTTGCTAACCCAGACAGTTTCAGAAACCACTGACACGTTTTGAATAAAGCTGAATGGCTGACACATCCTGTAACACAATCCTGGCATTTAAAAGAAATGATTAGCTCAGGGGGGCGGACGTTATTTCTAGGGAATGATGTGCTTGTGATTGCCTTGTGATAGAGTGGTTGTCGTTGTTGCTTTTAGTGACTCTCTGTAAAGATTTGTAGAATATAATAGAATATTTCGTAGATATGGCAGTATCCTGCTTACGGAATTTGTTGGCTGAGAAACAAGTTGTTTTCTAATACACATAGGATGGATATTACTGGAAGTGCTGCTTTGCTGTGTTAGAGGCCATTTCAGTTGGCCAATACTAGAAAGCACAAAAGCTCCGGGGACATAACTGCTGATATGTACGCATACAAATTGACTTACCAAAACACACACACAAATACACATGGACACACTACCACCCGCAAAAGCAAGAGCATGCACATGTCCACAGGAAGCCTGCAGGGAGCTGGCTGAAATGTCAACCTGGGGGTTGAGCTGCCTCCTCTCCTTCAGAAGAGACTCCTTTTTCTATTCCTCTCTTCTTACTTCACAGCAACACCTGGTGGTGACAGGAAGCACAGGGGATCGAAAAACCCTCCTGCCTTAGTGGAGAGGACAGAACAGTATGGGAAGGCCAGAGAGACCTAGCTCACCCTCACAGTGGAGACGGACAGGAGCGCCTTCTCAGATATCCAGACCTAAACCCAGCAGCCACACCCCACTGCCTTGTGTCCCATGCAGTCAGCAGTGGGCCTGTCAATCCATTCTGAGCTGACCACATTCAAGCCTTGCCAAAGTTTTGAGGGATTTTAGAAATGGCTTCCGATGCCAAGGAGTATAATGAATGAAAAGCCCTGTTCCCAAATTGATTTCAAACTAAATCAAACCCGCCGTATTCAATTATCTCCCGGAGCTGGCCACAGAGGAACTTTAAAGTTAGAAAGGCAGAGGAGAGAGGAAGAGGATGGGGGGAGGGAAGGAAGAGGGCGATGACAGTGCACAGTAGAATGTAAATGACTTGTCCCTGCTGTGGTGTGGTGTCAGAACAGGTGGCCCAGCGGAGGCTTTGTCTGTGGCTGATAAATGAGCTGTTGAAGGGCCAACCCGTTGGTTCAGCCCAGCCAGCTAGCCAGTGGCAGCTAACATTCTGCCTAGTTAAGCATTTGGCCGCCAACGCCATAATTGAAGAAATCATGGCAGTGACAAGCTCTGCTCTGGACTGAAAAGGTTGTTACACAGGACCAGATCTGTCTGTCTGAGTTAAACCTTATTGCTTAACGTCTTTATAATATGACCAAACTGAAAGTACACGTTTGATTACAGCATTTCAGATGAACACCACATATATAAGTAACTTAATTAATTCAGTAAGAAACCATTTCAGTGAAGGCCCATATTCCAACTTTGTAATGTTACTGCTACAATATATGCAAAAGACAATTTCTTCAGGTGTGTGTGAACATTATTTCTCGATTCAAAAGCTGTTAGTGTTGTGTTTACCTTTTAAATCAAGCATTGTTTTGCCCACATAAACTGCGTAATTTGTGTTTGAAAGAAAAAGCAAACAAATTGGGCAGCCAACATAAGGCCAGAGCCCTGATTGGTTATCTATGCAGGGAACAGTGACGTTTTTATTGGATCAGAGCGGGAGGGTAATTATCTGTAAATTACAGAAACCTGTCTTGTCAGCGATATCAAGCAACACACTAATCAAGCCATTGACACAGCAATTGTGTTCCAAAAATGAAGTGGCCTTCGGACCCTGGACCCACCTGCTAGGCTGCTGCTACACGTATCGAATGTTTGGCTTAACTAATGAATGTCTGAACACAATTAGATCACACTATCTCTGTCTGCCATAGTGTTAATTACATAATTACTGAAGATGTCAGCTCGGCAGGGGGGTGGAGGGAGGGAGAATGAGCTAAGGGGAGGCTTCGCTTTCAGGGGGTGAACTATAGATGCTTCTTTGATTCATGATCCCAGGCTTTGTGGGAAAATATCGCCTTTGCCAAGTTAATTTTGAAAAGGCCAGCATATTTGGAGAGAAAGACAATCAGCCTGACCTTTCTAGAAAACAAACCCAGGTTTCTTTCTTTCTTGTCTCTCTCTTTCTTTCCTTCTCTCCTCTTCCTCCTTTCTTGGTTTGGCAGCTCTAGCTCTGTGATCCAAGCCGAGCTCAGTGCGTTCTCTGACAGCCGTGTCTGGATGCTATTAAAGACCACTGTTGTTTATCAACACATTCCACTGATGAAGCTGCCGCCGTTTCCCTGTCAAAATATTTGTATGGATTTATTCAAAGTTTGTTCTCATTAGCTGCAGGTCTTTGCTGTGTGTTATAACACTGCATGTGTTTCTTTTAGTGCCAGACAGGGACTGTTCTCTTCCATTCCTTCCAGGATCTGTTGTTTATATAAAATAGTCTGAATATCTATCAATCTGGGGTCTTCCAGCCCTGGGGTCTCTGGGTGTGACTCTTGGCCCACTGTTACCGGTGGAGAACGAGTTGAATTCATCACCACTGAAACGCCATCTCCATTATAGATTGACCTAATGCACGGATGGTTGTACAAACATGTGAGTCTGGGGGTGGGTGTTCTGCGCCATGCAGCCCAGTGAGGCCCAGCCTGAACCCAGCAGCAGACACAGAGAGATTAACATTCCGACGCCGTCCATCCAGCTGGCACCTTCTCTTTGCCCATAATCCTCTGGGATGGACACAGAGCTACTGTCTACGCGTGGATTTGGCATGGACTCAGGAGTGTCAGGGGTACAGAGCGCCGTTCAGGGGCCACAGACAGGCCGGGTGTCGGTGGGGCCAGGGTGTCCCGGCATAACGAGATGCAGATGAGCAGCCATGCTGTATAATCAGCCTGTATTGCTGCCGTCCCTGAGACAGGGAGGGGGTTGGCGACACAGCTGTTCCTGAGCCAACATGTCCCCTTCTTCCACCCCCAGCCTCCCGGTCCTGTGGGTCCTGTCTTGCGTCAGCCCCACAACCTGGCAACCTGCTACGCTCTCTGCCTCACCCTTTCTCCACGCATTCTGCCTCACCCTTTCTCCACGCATTCTGCCTCACCCTGCCTCCACGCATTCTGCCTCACCCTGCCTCCACGCATTCTGCCTCTCCCTGCCTTCTCAAATTCTGCCTCACCCTGCCTCCACGCATTCTGCCTCACCCTGCCTCCACGCATTCTGCCTCACCCTGCCTTCTCGCATTCTGCCTCACCCTGCCTCCACGTAGTCTTCCTCACCCTCCCTCAACGCATTCTGACTCACCCTGCCTCCCATCCTACAGAGCAGCAGAAAAACATCAGTCATTTAGCAGACGCATTTATCCAGTGTTGTGCCAATAGAATTTTGTCTCTGTTCTTACTCCTTTAAGAGTGTCTATCGATGGAATTTCCATCACACCAGAGCAAACCCCACCGTACATCCACACGCTGTTCAGGAGTCATCTGCTTCAGATGTCTCCGGGGGTGGGTCACGTGTATAGCCAGAGATGTGTCCTAGCTAGCTGTCCAGTCGTTGCGCAGCTTTGCCTTTCTCGTACGCCAGGATTGCGTCCGACCCTGTGTGACTGATGGCTGATTTATTCATTCTGTGTCCACTCCGTCCGCTCATGTTCACACAGGGATCTGTGTACATCCTAGTTCGCCTCCTTGATAGTGTCCTGTGAATGCGGAGATTGCAAACAGGTGTTGCGTACATTCATTCCAGCAGATGTGGACACAGTCAAGATTTATTCGCTTTGACCCTTCAAAACGTTATTCTCTCTGACCTCTCTGTCCTTAAGTCTTTGTGTGACAGACTACCATCATCTTTTCTTACTTTCTGTCACCTTTTCTCTCTGACTGACTAACTCATAAAAAGCTGTCATGTTGGCAGATGAAGAACAGTGTCATCCCTCAGATACTGAACTTATTCGAGATAGATTGGCGGTTGCATCCTGCGCATCGAATGCTTCTGGCAAGGTGGGTTCATTATCCTGGTTAATATTTTCATGAATATGTTTTGCAAGTTCTCAAGTCTTTAGAGGTAACGGCAAAGGTCAAACAGAGACATCCCCAAACATCCTTCCTTTCCTTCACCTGGCAACTGCGGTAGCTCTGATGCCCTCTATGGCTGTCACAGGACTCTGCAGGCCCCTTGGCCAGTCCCAGCCCAATCCCACCTCAGACCCACAGCTTTATGGCTCTCCGACTTCTGGCTCTGTATTTACCAAGGCAGGCTATATGGGGGGCATTAAATTAAAGTCCCTTGATGAATTTGATAGGCTTATGAAAGCATGTTCAGCTGCCTCCTGTGGTTCCATAGAATCTGCCTTTAACGTCCCGCTTGGTCCCTTCACTCTGCTGGTTGTCTGTCAGAAAACATGTAGATCTTGGTCTTCTCTACCTGCTCTGCCCCTGTTCACCATGTTCCTTGTACCCCTCCCCCTTCCTGCATGTCCTCCTCTTCCTGATCCTCCAGACTCCTGCAGTAAGTTTTCAATGTCCTTCTCCTTCTCCTTTTTCTGCTCCTCCTGTGAGGTGTTAAAGGAGAGTGTACAGGTTGGCCTGGCTTATGCTGGAATCCCAGGGTAGTGTTGTGTGACTGAATAGGACAGATCAGACAGCCCCTTTCGGTGACTGAACTGGTACACAACTATTTCTGGCTACAGCATCTTTGTAGAACCTCTTAGAGCTTGCGTGTGCGTCTGTTTGTGTCGACATCGTCATTTTCTGGCACTGAACCACTTCCCATAATCTGTTCTCCATGGTCTACACAACACCAGCTCCTCTGCATCTTGTTTACTCTCAGGAGTGTGCTCACCACCCCAGCCTCGATGTTTCTACGGCTGACCTCTTCACGTCAACAGATGGTTTCATGGACAGTTGGGTTTAAGCTGTTGGACTGAGTCAGTGAAATGGGTCAGAGAGCGGCCCGTATTCCAGTGCAGCAGCTCTCTTCCCCTATGTAGCCATGGGAGAACAGAAGGTGGATGTCAATCACAGGGGGGGGAGTCCTCAATGTAGCCCCTCGGGAGCTGTCCCCGTGAACAATCGCTGAAGCAGGGAATTCAGCGGCTCAAGACTCCTGCAGCAACAAAGGATTGTCCTACCCCTTCTCCCGCCTCCTCACTCCAGGGCCACTTCCGAAATGGAGTGCACTTCTTAAATAGACTCCTGTTGTAAGTAGGACACTAGAAAGGGAACAGGGTGCCATTTGTGAATCAGTTCTGCTTGCTGCACACCAGGGACCCGGTCAGCAAAGTGGCTCTTAGAGCTGCCTCTACGATCTCCTTACTACTGGACCACTACCAGAGTCCTTGTGTGTCTTTTATTGTTAACCGCTCTCTCTGCCCCAGCAATTTCCTCACAACTGATACAGAGGCCACGGCTTGAGAGGGATGGTCTTCATTTATATGGCGTCTGACACAGCATCTTACAATTGGCCACTAAAGCTGTGATCCTTGATTGCCCTAAAAGGAAAGCCTGGTGTCTCGAGCTGTTGGCGCTTGTAGTGACGGCATTGGAAGGAACGGATGAGAGAAGTCATGGGCTTCATACCTCTCGTGTTTCATTCTGAATGGAGACAGTTATTGTATGTAGCTCAGTCATTATGTGCATTTTTATTTGCAGATGACATGGCCATTGTTTGACATGGTCAGGTGGCCCATGTTGAAGGAGTAACAATCATCAACGATATTCCTCAGTATTCTTGTTTTCTAACTGCAATAGCTGAAAAAGTTATCGAGATAATACATTCATTTCAATTTGATAGATGTGAGATAAAACAAATAAAGAACACAATGGATTATAGCACCGACAAGATGCTCCGTCAAAGCTTTTGAATTCTGTTGAGGCCCTTTCAGCCATCACTGCATTGGTTTTGCCAGACATTTCTGCAGCTGTAATCCTAACTGGAAAAAACGCAGTATAAGTAAAGAGTTAAATAAAAACCATCCAGCTGCCTTTATGTGGCTAGTGGATTTAATAGCCCTCAAACACAGGAAATAGATGGCCTGTGTGTTGCTATGTCGAGGGCCAGGGAAGACGATTTAGGACCCTTTTTTTAGAGGGACCTGGGACCCACCATGGTGGATCCCAGAGCTAATCACTGATTATCTGGCTAAAGCCAATAGGAATCCATATAAACCTGAAAACACACACACCACACACACACACACACACACACACACACACACACACACACTGCGGACCATGTTTGAAGCATCACTCCTATGGAGACAGGGGCAGGTGGGTGAGGGACTCAGAACTGTCACATACGTCCTGTCCCATGAGTGTACTACTCTTCATTCTTTTGGTTGGCCCATGAAATATTAACCCAGGGTTCCTCCCAGCTGAATCAGCCAATAGAGTAGAAAGGGTGGGCCCTGTCTTAGACTATGTTTAATGCATTCCCCCACAGACTGAGACTTTGTTTGAAAAATTGTGCCCTTCTCTCTCTTTCTTAACTCTCTTTCTTCATTTTTGACTCTCCTGGATCTTTCTCTCTCTTTGACTCACTTTCCCCCGGTCATTCTCTTTTTTCTATCTATGGCTTTTTTGTGCTGCTGGAGGGGGAGATTGAAGTCAGGCGGTGTGTTTCAGAAGGCTATATGTCCAGATGGCTCCAGCACCACCTCTCTTTGCCTGTTGTATATCCTCTGGCTAGCTGTGTTTTCATAATACACACACACACATATACATGCACGCACACACAGGCATAGACACACACACACACACACACACACAGGCGCGCACACGCTCAGTACAGAGGAAATGAGTCTTCTATGGGGATCTCTGCTTTATGAGGCATGCAGGCAGCTTTCTCATCTGTTAGCTGTTTTCCTCCTCTCATTTTCCTGTCTCTATTCTACACCCGCGCGCGCGCACACACACTCGCACACACACACACAAACACACACACACACACAAACGTAAAAACCTCCCCTCTATGCTAGACCAACAATAGAACAGCCTTAAAATCACTATTACTATGAAGAAAATGAAACAGATGCTCAGCTAGCTGTCTCAGGGTTTATTGAGCTGGAGTGGTTGAATGTATTTTTTTCTTACTCTGCATTGGGAATCAAGCCCACAACTCAGTGCATCAGGCGTAGCTCTGCCACCATATTGGTCAGAGCCTTGGTGGGCGCCTGCAGTAAGGTATTCCATTCCGCCCGGCACTGATGAACAGGTTCGAGGAAATCCCAAGGTGCTGTCTTTCCCACCAACCTGTTCTCACTAACCCGCTAGTCATTTCTTAGTCCACTACCATCTGGATTGGAATTGATTTAGCGCCTTAACCAGAGTGCCTTGAATCCGTGTGGAACCTCACAGAGTAGAAAAATCATTCCAATTTAATTAACTGAAAGAACATCATTAACTTCTTAATGATGATTAATGTACAAATAATAACAGGTAGTTATTTTATGGTATTAGTATTCAGCTTGGATCTGGAATGGTTCTCCGGAAGTCATCAATCAATCAAATGTAGTTTAGTTTATAAAGCCCTTTTTCAGCAGTTGTCACAAAGTCTAAATCCCCAAAGAGGAAGTTACAACAAGAGATTGTTGCACAGTGGCTAGGAAAAAAAACATAGTAGTGTCGGAACCGAGGAAGAAGCGTAGAGAGACTCTGGACTCTGACAGGTGGACAGTCTCTACAGTACCTGGCTATTCTGGGTAAGATTATAACAACACAGAGCATTCACAATGTTCAGATTACATATTCAGAATTCCGATCGACTGTATAACCAGGTGGACAAGCACAGGGACAACCAGGTGTTCTGTGGACAGTGAAAGCAGGAATCATCAGGCAGAAGCTCTGCAACACAACCAGGTGATCTTTGGAGAGGGACAGCTAGGAGTTGCCGGAAGACCTTATACAAGTACATTCTTCTAACTAAGCTGTTTAAGCTACTCGACTGCACTTGATTTTCTTCTGTCTTTTACCGAAAGGACAAAGCACATCTCCCTTCCACTCAGCCCTTACAAAGCTGCTGATTCTGACAACACACTCCTTGTATAGGTCTTCCTGTTGACTTATTTTCAGATTTTTCTCTCCCTGTGTTAAAACAAATGGCAACGGTGGAAACCCAACGAGAAAAAGTGCTGAAAAGTTGACATTTAGCTTAAATGGAGCTGGAATGGGCCTCAGGGAGAGATGGAGGGGAGGGAGGGATGCTGCAGTTACGAGGCTGGAGAGAGACTGGCCCTCCTCTCTTCTGCTTTCATCGTCGTCCCGCTAAAACAAGATTGATGGGCTTCTGAAGCCCATCATATTTTAGCTGCTGATGTGGGTGGTTTATGTGGGATTGAGGGCTTTGCTACTGAGCCCATCACTTTGGGGCTTTTGTGACTTACAGTACTGACATGCAATGAGAGGTGTTGAGAGAATCAGAGGGAGAGAGAGACGCATAAAGAGAGTGAGTGAGAGAGAGAGAGAGTGAGAAGGAGAGAGGAAGAGATGCAGAGAGGGAGGGAGAGGGAAAGAGAGAGAGAAGGAGAGCAGATGGAAGTGTTCCACAGGAGACAGAGTTGCCAGTTCTTCTTCTCCTCTCTCTCACTCTCTCTATTACAGTTCTGTTCTTCTCATTCTGCCCTCTCTTATTTTGATTCAGTTCCCGAATTAGGGACCGTTGACCCATACAAAACACTTCATGGGCCTGTTAGATTAATTTGGCTCTGACTAAAGATCAGGTTGTGTGTCCTGTGTGGGTTTCCATAATGGTCCTGAACATTTCACAGAGTAGCGCATCATTCACTGCTTGGTTTCCTCTTCCCCAGCATGGCGTTACCTGTCCCACAAAGCCCCTCCCTCCGTCTCCCTCTAGATGTATAATTGACAGGCTTCAGCAGTTAAGACCTCCAACAGCTCTTTCTTAATCTGAAGACACTTTGTCGGTTTTAATCAGCATTTTAATTGTCAGGCTGGCAGTGGATGAGTGGCACCAGGGGTTGGGGGGCAAAGAAGAGGAGAGGAGGGGAGGGGAGGGCAGAGGAGGGGATGGGAGCGGATAGCAGAGTATTGGAGAGGAGAAAATGCGAGGGCAGTCGAGGGGAGTACAGAGACTTGGAGAGGAGGGGAGGGCAGAGGAGGAGAGAGGAGAGAATGTGAGGGGATAGCAGAGAAGGGAAGAGGAGGGGGGGGGGCAGAGGAGGAGAGAGGAGAGAATGT
>JACXGJ010010052.1:0-22773 GCA_016801105.1 Esox niger | reverse complement strand
TGCGGATTAATGTTTCAAGACATCCAGTGGTTAAACCGAGCCACGCTCCAATCACCTACAGTTCTTCCAAAGAGCGGCTTGCATCAATGGCCTCTCCAATCACGGGCCTCCGTATTTGATAGTCCTACCCTCCCCTCCGGGTAACACCGCCCCTTGTTCAGATTCATTTGCTACCCAACACACACACTCACTCACACACACAAACACACACCTAATTAAATTGCTGTTGACTGGTTCAAAACGTTCCTCTGCATGTAGAAGTGCCTTCAACAGGTCATCAACAGAATAGTCTCAGGGCACATCAATGCCTGGTCTGGCCACTGCCCCATGGAGAGAACCCAGCCCGCCCTCCAGGACAAACACTCCATAAGGGGGCCCACAAAATTCCTCTCCACCTTACTTTGCACCAGTGTCCAGAGTTCACTTAAATGACTGCACTCCCTGAGCTGTCACCATAGGCCTATCAAATTCAACGTTCTGTATGGGCGTGCTGGGAAATGCACACCCCTCGAGACTACTCATGTCAGAACATAAGCGGCTTAGAAGAGAGAGCACAAACATTTCTGTAGAATGGACTTTCAGCATGTCAAAAGTCTGAGTGTGATTTCTGTTACTTGAGTGCTGTGCATTCATCCAAGGAAGAGTTGACTGAAGGTTTCTAATTGTGATTCTGTTTTTAAATGCATATTATGCAGCGTCCCAACTATTTGGGAAAGGGGTTGAATAAACCGTAGAAACATATTGTACCTCTCCTTCCTGAACCTTCCTCTCCCTCGGGCCGTACCTGGGACCATCTGAATACATTTGGCCCCAAGTTACTATTATTTATTAGCTCTCTGAAAAATGTGTGTAGGGATTTAATATCTTAGGTCCAATATCACCTTCAGCTCTGGAGATTCCTTGTTGTGGTCTGTGGGTTAAAGGTAATGGGGTTAAAGGTTCTCACCCTTAGTTCAGGGGATTTCTGGTTGTGGTCTGTGGGTTAAAGGTAATGGGGTTAAAGGTTCTCACCCTTAGTTCAGGGGATTTCTGGTTGTGGTCTGTGGGTTGAAGGTAATGGGGTTAAAGGTTCTCACCCTTAGTTCAGGGGATTTCTGGTTGTGGTCTGTGGGTTGAAGGTAATGGGGTTAAAGGTTCTCACCCTTAGTTCAGGGGATTTCTGGCTGAGGTCGGCGAAGGCGTCCCCCAGGGCTTGCTGTGTCTGGACCATGTTATAGAAGTGGCTGGTCATGGCGCTGGTCAATCTCAGAACCGACTCGTACTTCCTTTTGGTGTCTCTGAGGACTTCTATCTGCGCCTCCAGCTCCACGTCGACCGTCCGGGAGCCACGGCCGAACCGCTCCGAGAACATCTGTTTGGTGCACTGGGACAGACAATGAGAGGGAGACATCAGGGGAGACACGAGGAGAATCTGCCCAGTTAACAGGATAACATGACGGGACATCAGGGGAGACACAAGGACAATCTGCCTAGTTAACAGGATAACATGACATCGGGGGAGACACGAGGAGAATCTGCCCAGTTAACAGGATAACATGACGGGACATCAGGGGAGACACAGGGAGAATCTGCCTAGTTAACAGGATAACATGACATCGGGGGAGACACGAGGAGAATCTGCCCAGTTAACAGGATAACATGACGGGACATCAGGGGAGACACAAGGAGAATCTGCCTAGTTAACAGGATAACATGACATCGGGGGAGACACGAGGAGAATCTGCCCAGTTAACAGGATAACATGACGGAACATCAGGGGAGACACAGGGAGAATCTGCCTAGTTAACAGGATAACATGACATCGGGGGAGACACGAGGAGAATCTGCCCAGTAAACAGGATAACATGACGGGACGTCGTCAAAACACAGCAGAAGGAAACGTTTTCCACATTCTCGCAAGGCTATCACCCATGGCAACGTGGTACCTTGTAGGTGTTGATGCCCCACTTCTTGACGCTGTCTAACTTCTCCACGGCAACGCCCCGGTTTGCCTCCTCCGCTGACATGTTCTGGTTGCTGTTGCTGTGGTGCATCCCTGACCCTGACACACAGCATAATAAATGACACACTCACAGACGGCAGCTTACCGCGGTTGGACTGAAGTGTCCAGGTAGATAAAGTCTACGGTCATTAACTAAACAAATCCAGTCAGCACCACGGAGAGAGTAGCGCTACCAAAATACAGGATACACATAGGCAGTCTTCATCTTCATCACGGGTCCGGAACGCAAACACCTGAAATATTCTTTTATGTACCAAGTATGTATCTGAGCCAAAGTATGTCAGTGAACGAGTGATAGGTTGAGATGACAGTGAATGTTCTGACTGAGTGAAAAGAGGTGGGTGGGGTGGGGTGGGTCTAGTGCAGGGTTGAACATTAAAGTAAATCTACTAGGTCCAGTGGTACCTGTGAATGGCTGGGTGTTCTGGTTCTGGTTGCATATCCTGCTTGCTGCTGAATGGCTAGAAGCCAGACCTACAGCCTGCCCCCTGGACTTCATACGCAGTTCTGGAATGGACATGGGAGGGGAAATGTGGGATGATGTGATGTGTCATATGGAAAGAAAACATTCACGTAAGAAAGGGTGAGGCGAGAGGATGGTCACGGTGAGTCATGCGTGTTTCTCATGCCAAATTGAAGGAAAAATAGGAAACATGAACACAGTGAGTGGGGTCAATTCCATTTAAATTCAGCACGTACCCAGGAATTCAATTATTCTAATTCAATTATTCTCCATGTTTTTTCGGGAGGATATGGTTAATATAAATTGAATGGAATTCAAATATAATTGACTCCAACCTTGGAAGTGGCGCATGAAATGAGGCAAGTCACATGTTGAGTTAATTAACATTAAGTTAGTTAGCATCCATTTGGTTTGCAGACAATGTCTTTGTTAGAAACATGACCAAAAACCTTAACAAAAAATAACACCGTAAATAAAACAGCTTGAAAATTACATTATTTTGTTTAGCAAACATTGCTTGTTTTTGGTCAGGAAATATCCAGCGCCATGCATTCGGTACGCATTGGAAAAAAACCGCATTCCCTTCTTTCCTGTGACATCTGTAGACAAGAGGTACACAGTGTTGTTGAAGAAAGGAAGATCAGCAGTGTCTGGGGCTCAACAGTAATCCAGGACACAGCCAAGGCTCATTCTCCTGCAGAATTAAAGGGTAACTACCAAAGACACCCTTGAAAGTGTGAATAGGGGGGGAAAAACTCAAACAAGGCAGAACTCCTAATGAGGGGCATCTACAGTCATTTTTGAGAGGTGTAAAGCCACCTGTGGGCCGGGGTTCGGCTCCAGTGATAGGGGTAGAGGCAAGAGGCCATCTCCTGTCCAGATACTGAGGGTTGAAGCGGATAGCCGGGCCTGGAGGACAAGGGTTGGTTAAGATAGTCAGTTACAGAAAACAAAAAGTGGAGATCAAAAAAGCCAACCACAGCAGAGAGACTGATTAAAGTTACTTGTAGATCCCTGAAAAAAAGAACGTTAGGTCCACATAGAATCACTGATGCCAGGATAGCATGTATCGGGGGAGCTCTTGAAAAAAGAAGATTGCATTTAAACTTTAGTAACAACAAGACTACATTGGGCAAGAAAACATTTAGCATTTATCACTCTCAACGCAAACAACACAAACAATGCACACCTTCTGGGACCAGGCTATTCACTGAAGCCTGGTCCGTTATGGTACGTACATTCCAATTGAATTGATTATTCTAATTAAGCCTAAGTGGACCAAATTAAGTGGACATGGTGGTAGGAGAAAACTGTTAGCGATGGAGAGAGATGTGTGTATATGCTTGCAAAGAAAATGTCCAAGATGCCATAACATGAGAGAGCAGTGAGAGCAAGAAACAGTCATGTGCACCTTTTCATAGAACTAAAAACAAGAGGGTACCTTTGATGGATGAGGTGGGTATGACGCCCCCTGCTGGCCCTCCGTAGCCTCCAGACACAATGCTGGTCTCATTCAGGTTGGGACCAGACACCATCACCTGCTGCAGGTCCTAATGAAACGTCACAGCACATCAGTGGAATACATACAGGCTAACTGTTGAATGCTAATGCACAAGGATCCTGGCGTTAACGGCCTGGTGAAGACCTTTCACAGGCCTGGTCGTGGCTGCACACGGAGACTCACAGGCATGAAAATGGTTCAGTAGATAAAATGCTAAACTACTTAGTTGCAACACAGTTAATGAAGGTTTGATGCGGTTAGTCGGAAAAGTCAACCATGTTACACGTACGCTACATCTTAATCTGCAGTTCTGCTAACACAATGTGACACACTCTCTTATCCTTTCTACTGTGTATCCCTACCTTCTCATCTAAGGTCCACTGAATCTTTGTAGCCTGCATAGAAGTGAGACATAATACAGTAGGAATAAAACACACACCGATATGGGATCCAATGAGGTCATCACACACAGTATACATCAAGTAAATACTGTATGTAGGTATGCACCCCAAATGGTACTCTATTCCCTATATAGTGTACTGCAGCTGACTCAGGTTAAAAGTAGTGCACTATAAGAGAAACAGGTGCTATTTGGGACTGAAGCCATAGACCCACCTGCTCCAAACTGTCATCTTCAGCCAGAGTTTCTCCATTGCTGTTGATAGGAATTTCCATGGTAGCTGCCTTGCCCATAAAACTGTCTGCCATCGTGATAGTCTGCAGAAATAAAAACACGTGAAAGAAGAAAGAGAACGCAGTCCCACAAACTGCTTTTAACATTAATGCTACGTATTCAATGTAAAAATTCTGGAATGTGTCTGTTTCAGCATTAAACGCAACCTAGCCAGGTGTCATTTGTAGAAATGCAGTGTCCACATTCTTTAGCTAGCTGGCTGTGAGAGCTGTCCACTGGTACGGTGCTGAATGTAGGATATACTGCTCTCGCATCAATCATCTTTCACAACATAACATTAGGTTAATGCTAGACATGCCTAGCTAGTTATTCGTAATCATAATTCATGTTGTATCCAGCCACCTTGTCCATCTAGTAACAATAACATGACATCAAGCTAGCTAGTTCCTACTTAGCAGCCCTAGCCGTCTAACGATAAGCTGGTGTGCTCCTGAAAATTATCTCTCAATTCGAATGATCTGCTAGCTAGCCGGCTACCTGGTGTAGCGTTAGCTAGATACAGCTAGATACCTAGGTGTAGTAATCCAGTCTCCCAAAGTCAAACGTAGCAGCTTATTCCGAACCGTATTTGCTTTATGGTTGATACTATGAACGGAATGACACCGCTGCAATGTTTATTTTCCGTCTGTTGATGAACGCATGACTGTAGTCGTGATTCCGTTAGCATCCCCCGGTATATCCGAAAGAAGCCTGCAGATAAAATCCCTACTGTAGAGCCAAGTCCTACCCCCACCTCTCTTCTGTCCGGAAACGTAACGTTACGTCAAGTCGCCACGTTGTACATCCTCAGCCTATGATCAATTCCACGTCCCCTGCACAGGATGCACAGAGCGATGGCTGGGTGGATATTACTTTTCTGTCTTATTTTGTTCTACGTTATGTTTCAAAGTTAAAAAAGTTGATACAAAGAAAAATTGATACTCTGTCATTGCTGTATTATACTGAATGAGCCGCGTTGCCACGTCTTACCAGTGGGTGTCACTGCAGCCACGGAGATTACTGAAAAAGTATATTTGTAAATCCGTTACAGTCATGGTTTGAATCAATGTTTACATAACTGGAGCATAGCCAGACATATAAGGTGTCTCTGGCATAACCTATTGTTGAAGGTTCTGGGTCGTGAAGTTTACAGTTGTTAACAGAAATACATCTGCATACTAAGGTACTGGCTACTGCTGCAGTCCATGGAAGGTACTTGAGGTAAATGGTTATAGCATCTTTAAATTTACGAAGTAATATTTTAATTTAGGAAGTGTTTAATTTAGCTGACACTTTTATACAAAGCAAGCTTAACTTTTCTGTCCTCAGTGGCAGTTAGCCGAGTGGTTAGAGCTTTAGACCAGTATCTGAAAGGTTGATAGTTGGAATCCCTAACTGAAATGAGAAAACAAAATATTTCCTGTCCTTGCAGGGTAATGAACCTCAAATGCTCCCAGGACTATGCTGTACATTAGAATGGTTTCTTCTCAGTCGACATGGTAAAATAATAAAATGGTGTTACCAAGTCACACATAATACTAAAAGTCTATAGCATTGTGAAAAACACTACAGGCCTTACAAGAGTACTGGCACTATTGAGGATTAGCCATCTTAATGATATTCCAGTAGAAAGACAATAACTTTCCATAACATGGTGCATGGCTGTAGGAGTTAGGACTGAATAATTCCAGTTATATGACAATAACTTTCCATAACATGGTGCATGGCTGTAGGAGGTAGGACTGAATAATTCCAGATATATGACAATAACTTTCCATAACATGGTGCATGGCTGTAGGAGGTAGGACTAAATTATTCCAGTATGAGACAGATTATTCAGAAAGACTGAATAATCTGTCTCATAGCAGTCTAGGTTTACTTTTATTCATGAATGATTCTGCCTAAAAATCACACCCAAGAAAGCAAATATCCCCCTATTTTGGGTATCGTGCACTACCTTTGACCATGGACTCTACATTGGAACCAGGGTTAATACTGAGGTTGTAGTCTCACCAATGAAGTGTAGACCTCTAGACTGGAACCAGAGTTAATACCAAGGTTTTTATTTGCTCAGATGTCTCTTCTGCTTTGCAACAGAGTGGTTGACTGGAACTGAAGAGGGTGTTATACTGTTTCCTCAGGGCATCATACTATTCAGAGCATGTGTGAAAGATTTGTCAAAGACATGCAGATCTGTCACTCGACAGCAGCTAGGCAGTTTATAGCAACTTTCAGTTCTCTCTCTGACTATAACACTGCCAGTTTTTAACTTCCAGCAAAAACATCCTGCTACTCTGTGTTCTACCAAATGGCACTACTTAAATGTAGTTCATTAATTTTGACAAAACAATACTACATACAGTAGGGAATAGGGTGCCATTTGGGATGTCAGTTCTTCATGCTGTGAGTCAGTCTGTTCATGAATGTAGATGATGTTACAGTTGGCTGGTGCTGGTGTCTGCTTCCTCTGGAACATGACCGCCATCTAAATAACAATGTAAAGCAACAGGCTACAGGATTCAAATACATGAATATCAGTGGAGATGCTAGCTATGGGGCTTAAATTTCACCATATTCCCTATCCTGTAGCGGTAATATTTTGCTTTGTGAGCCCATTAAGGGAGCAGGGGGCAAGTTGAGAGGGACTTTAGGGCTCCTTTGCTCATGTCATAAACTATCTCCTATGGTAATACTCTCTCTGTGTAGCTCATCTTTCAAGGCAAACACCCAGAAGAGAATGTCAGACAGAGACTGTCAGTAGAGATGCAGATAAAGACTCAACAAACCTTTACATACCAGGTCCAGGATGTTTATCAGTGGAGGAAACATGAAGCACAGAATTAGAGGCCCTAGAGACGCCATACACTTCATTTTGAATAAATACACTACTTATCAGCATTCAGCATCCAATATACAAGGCAGCTGCAAACAGACGCTCTGGAGACTGAGGAGAGTGTCTGAAATAATAGCTTGTGAATGATTGTGTCTGTGTTGGCCTTTGAAAAATAGATGTAGTATATTTTTCCTCAGAAATGGAGGAGACTAACAGTCTCAACATCCTCTAACCCGCCACCCTTGACCTTCAGCATTATTCATGGAGACCAAAGAGGTGTGCGCGCTGGTCGTTTGCTTCTGAACTCGCTCTGAATATATGAACCAGTTGTTTTGCTTCCTTTGTGTTTAAGAGAAGAAAATCAGCTACCTGCCTTGCTTGAGTTGCACAAGACCAGAGGAACATAGAAATGCTCTGCTGCTGGTACCCAACTGTAAACCCAGAGGTTATAGTAAAACATGCTAAAACCATTATATGTTCTTTAATCTATCCCCATAATGCCAATAAACAGAAATAAATACGCAAAATAGGTCAATCAAAAATAAATCTGAATAATCTAGGTCTGTACATTATTATTGTTTATAGTTCCTAACTTACATTTCAAGGGATTTGGGAAGTTTATGAAAAGGTAATAATTAATATCCAAGTAATAATTGATTGTAGAAAAGAATGCATGATAATCTTCATTGTGAGAATTTTTTTAATATAATATTTATTTAACTAATCTAATGTGTTTATTGCCTGACTAAGTATGACAGTTAAAGCACCTCAGTGGACTCCCCAGTTGTACTCTAACTTGTATTGTACTTATGTAGATCTGGATCAAACCCAGTTGGCCGGTACACAAAAAGCCACATGAGAAAATGTAGTTTAGTGGTAGCTATAAACAAAGGACAAGTTCTTTTTAAATTTGAATGCTTTATGTAAAGAGCCCTGGTGAGTGCCAATGTCACAGAGCCGTCACTGCCTCTGTCTGCCTGCGTGTGAGGGAAGCGTGAGACATTCTCCACACTGCCCTCGTCAGTCCTGCCATTTCCGTAAAGGGTTCCTCTTGCGTTTTAATGATCATTAAGCATACTTCCAGATGTTGGCAAAAGACCTGTCCTGACACAGACTGTGTTTTAAATGCAGCAATCAGAGTAACACAAAGAGTGGATTGGGACACAGTCAAAGAGGATATATATACTAGAGAGGGTTAGAAAGGACCTCAGAAAAACATGGCAATACACCACACTGTGGATGTCTTGCCTGCTATGTCATTATTCGCCCGAAAAACAATTACAAACACTGCCTGGTGTTTATAGTATGTAGCATATGGAGCTGATCCTTTTATAGTTTTTGTAATGTGCCATTTCAAACAAGCTGTCATGTTTTTTTTCCACCAAATGTTGTAATCAGTTTTGTATCTTGGAGAGGTAGAACATAATGATTATGCATCTGTATTTTACGTGACTATAATAGAAAAGAAGCTTTCAAACCCTTGAAAAGACAATAAAAATAGGATAAATTATTATTTATTGGGTTTATTATTGGCTTTATTTATTTTCATCAAAGCTCTAGTCTTCTTCAAACGAGGTCTTGTCAAAAGGCTTGAAAACAGTAGATGCATGGGTCCACTGAAGGGGCACTGTTTAGTAACACCAAGTTGACCAATTCTATTTAGCTTTCAGCCTTGACTCTGCCACTAGAGGACAAGTCTCCCATACATTTTCCATTAAAACCTTGAGTTGGGCTTTGTCTCCATCTGATTGCTCTTCGAAACTGAAACTGACATTGCATACTACGAACCCTTAGCAATGCATTACATGAATGGAATACATACAATATATCAATGTATTATTAGTTCGAGAAATCAAGGTGGGTTGATGATTTATTTAGTAGACCTCATCTTAAGTTATAGTGGTGTTTTGGTTTCTTAAGTTTGTGTGTTGAGTTTTTGTTTCTTTTGGTTTCTTTAGTTTGTGTAGTGAGTTTTGGTTTCTTTAGTTTATGTAGTGAGCTTTGGTTTCTTTTGTTTTCCTTAGTTTGTGTATTGAGATGAAAGGCTCTCTTGAAGATACACGATGACATCTTTGTTTTATATCAGCCAGTACATATGAAAACCAAAACTGTTCTCTGTATACTCTGTCATCCATTTGTGTGCAACAGTACATCCCCCAATTCGGAATACACTATGTTGAGACCTGCACTTTTATCAATGTATTTCTTACATATCATACAACCAACCTATCCCTGAATATAGTGGACAAGGTGGCACCTGGGACGCAGCCCCCGTATCTAGACTCACTGACATCTATGTCTTCCTTTTCATTCCTCCTTTAGGACCGTTGTTGCGGCTCACAGGCTGCTTGCTGTGCCAGTCTGCTAGTCTGACTTAGTGGATGCCGTGAGAGCCTAGTGCCTGTAAAACCCCCAGCACCCCACCCCTTATCCCCCCAAAAATCACCACAGCTATGGCCACCCCGACAGTGCCTCCCACCGCACCTAAGCAGCAAGCCTGTGAAACACCCGTTAAATTCACCTGTAGCATCAGAATCGGGACTGGTAAGAAACGGCCCACAAGTAAACACACAGAGCAATTTAACCGTCGTAAATACCAAATGGTTGGCATTTTCACTGAAGCAAGATCTAAATACTCTTTTCTTTGGGAGTTGTAGTTAGCTAGCTGTGGTTGGCACACAGAGGGCGTGCATGCACGCACGCAGCAGAGCTAGATGTCTCATGTATTTTATGTGTTTACCTAAAGTTCATCATATTTGTTTTTTTCACTCTCTGATCCAACGAATACTTTTGTTTCACTGAAGAGGTCAGGTTTTGTGCTCTCCCTTTCGGGCAAAACGTTTTTTTTCTCTCTCATTTTAACTATTAGAGGAGTTTTGCTGTTGGAATAACATTCCTGGAATTAAGCGGAATCTTTGTTGAACATTACATTAGGATCTATAGGGTCTATAACCACTACCTCCGCGCCTTATATATGTAAATCAGCCGGTTGATCGACACTCCCCGTCAGAGTTCACATTTTACCAAAATGTTTATGGACAAAATGTAGACTATTTTCCAAGTTAATAAATCAAAAAAAATAGGGCGATGTCTTGAATGCATGTATTCACACTCCCAGTTTCAATACTTGGAGGCAGCGCACCTGACAACCGCTACACCTGTGAGTGAATTGAACCACGCTCCTCCCAGACCCAGAACCATAGGCAACCCAACTCCAGTCCCCTTCTTCCCCACAACCTGAGTCCCCTTCCCCTGGGACCAGGCTCTCCACCTCTCCCTCAGATCCTGTCACGCGTCCAGACATTAACCGCTCATTGATTTACAGCGATGGCTGACACATATAATGCTTCATGTGTAGACCCTCTGCACCATACTGATTTTTATGAGATGCACTGTTTAGCTGGTGCCCCCACATGCTGAAAGACCTACAGCATCTTAAACACACAGCTATTTAATGTTTGAAAAAATCTGGAAATAATGTTAAGGAGCCCAAATCCTTATTGAGAGATTTCTCAGACAGGAGGAGGTCTTTTGAAATATTCATTAGCAACAAAAGAGGTCCAGTAAAGTTATTCTTAATCAAATGATTTAGTTAAATGGGCCATTAGAGCTAAATGTAGAACAGTAAGAACAGGGCCTTCAGTCCTTTTAGGGCTCCCACAAGCATATATCATTGCGGTGTCCTAAATGGCACCCTAGGGTTTTCCATAGAGCTCTGATGAAAAAGTGATGCTATATATTAGGAAAAGGGTGTCATTTGGGACATATTTCACCTCTGCAGTTTTCCTTTTCCCCTCCAAACCAAACCTCAGCCTGTCTGAGAATGGCTCGTTACTATGAGGTTGTAGTCAGTGCTCACAACACACAGCTATAAATTGAATGTGAGCGCGACACGACAGCCAGCTGCAGACACATTGTTTCGCTGGAGTTGATTGTTTATATTCCCCACAAGCTTCTTTTGGCTGAGAACATACAAATAACATACAGACAAATAAAATAAAAACAACTCCTCTTATCCTCCTTGGGTTCTGGGATTCCTCTTATCCTCCTTGGGTTCTGGGACTCCTCTTATCCGCCTCGGGTTATGGGACTCCTTGTATTCTCCTTGGGTTCGGGAACGGTCTAGGAACATCTGTAAAATCAAAACATTTTTGAATAAAACAACAAAAAATTAGCAAATGTGTCTTCAAGAAAGTTTTTTTCAATGGACAAATATTAGTCACCTTCTGTTGTTGTGTTATCTCTGAACCTATTGATGAAGAAGACCCCCTACTCGGTCAGCATTTGAGGTTTCTTCAAACGGTTCTTTGACAAACTATTAAAAATTGTTCTTTGTAGAATCCCTTCCAAGAAGTTCCCACAAATTTCAATTTGGAGAACCCCTAAAAGATCCTCCAGGAACCTTATATTTTTAGTGTGTAGTTTTCCTATTGTAACTTATTACTTTTGCTACTACTGCTAATATTAGTACTGATAATGTTATTATTACTTTGTTTGTATACCTAGTGAATGAAATTACTACTAGTACTAATACAATGACTGCTACTACTACAAAAAGTAAAACTGACATTTCAGCCTTGCGGTGGAGGCTTTCTTGTACCTCATTCACAGTGCTCATAAACGGGATATCCCGAATTGGCACCCAGCTTGTGTTACCTGAATAACAGCAACTGCATTCAAATATCCCAGTTGCTGTAATATAATGAATACATATAAAAATACATACTTAAAAACATATAAAAGGGGATATAGATGGCACAGTGATTTCCTACATTGTTCTGTCCTTGTTTTTGGGAAACTTTGAGTCTACATTTAATTTAAGCAACCAGGAAATGACCATGGGATTGCGCTTGCGCTGTCATTCCACTATTACTGAAGATGTACAGAATTAGGGACATTTTAATATGTATTACAATGCAACAAACCTGCGTCTACTTCAGCAACAAATACAGCAACTGTTGTGCGTCAGACTGCATAGTGTGTATTATGTCAGACACTTAAGATGTGAAAACATCCCATTCCATAAGCATGGGGATAGTGTGTGAAGCTGAGAGAAGACTTTGGGTGTGTCCAAAACGCCGCTATTTATCGCCGTACACTTGACTATGGCCCTCTGTGTTCTATTAGGGACACAATCTGTGTATCCACAAGTCTCCCACCAGAGATGATGAATGTTGTTCAGAGTGCGGGAGGTTTCCAGGCGGTAATGACTCTGTTTGGCCATCTCCACTCCTCTACACCCTGTTCTCATCTGCCCATTCTGCTGCCTGGTATCCAGGTCCGTTGGCTGTGGAACAATACAACACACGTTCTCTATCCTATCCTGCGTCCTTAAAGGCTCCCTAGCCCCTTTATAGTGCTCTACCTTTGTCCAGGGGTTCAGAGGACTTTGGTCAAAAAATGTGCCCTGTGTAGGGAAGACGGTGTCATTTGGGATGGAGCCCAGGTCTAGGGTGTAACAATACAAACCACATTGGGGCTCCTTTATAGTCATGCCAGATGGACAGCAGACCAGTCAAACTACAGTAAAATGGGAAACACACACAGGTAGCTGCGGCAGGCTACATCCAGACCTCATGTGGACCACCAGGGAACAGTACTGTAAAATAACCTAGCATTAGCTACTGGTGCTAAAAGGTCTGCGTTGTTAGGGGTCATTTGCATCTCATGTCTTAAATAACACCCTGTTCCCTGTGTGGGGCACTGTTGTTGAAAAGGGCCCACCCAAAGTAATGAGCTACAGATGCCATATCTTAAAATTATAATTTGATTGTAGTAGGAATATACAGCACCAGTGCTGCAACAAATGCAAACGTGTGGTGTATTCAAGGTTTAAAAAGCTTTCTAAAGTCAATCAAATCCATTTCTAAATGTCAAACCTAAATGATGTTTTTTTCATGGATTATATACCATTCAAACATTTGTTGTAACTCCAGGATCATTTCTCTAATGAAGAGGATTGTCTCAAATTGAGATTTAGCGTCTGTATATAGGGAAAATGGTGTGATCGGGAATGCAGATGAGGTTAAATGGTTTCTCTCTAATCCATAGTGACGGTTGCTGGCTCTGCAACACCAACAGCGATGGTAGATTCTATTTCCATTGTGTTGCGTACGCTTTCTTCCTGACTGCATAAGCTATCATTCTCACTGCAACTGCTAGTCAAGTCAGGTGCTCTTTCCATGGGTTCATCCAAGAGTTCTTTTCCTCCACACACAAGCGCCTCAGGACCAGAGTGCTGGAAAACCTCCTGAGAATTTAATGGGCTGTTGGTGGAGCTGCAAAGCTGAGTGAAGTGAAATTCTGAATGTCACATTAACTAAATAATATATGGAGCGTTACATTCATCCAACGTGGGTGAGGTCACCACACAATGACCTTGAAATACCATAAACACATGAACATTTAAAAAGGGTTTGTTTTTTCAATGCACATCATTAAAGGTGTGGGTGTGTGTGTGTGTGTTCTCTGAACACAGCCCAGTCTGTTGATGGTTAGAGACAACTGTAGGGGATTATCTCTTTGTAGAGACAGTTCCTTATGTCACGGACAAACCTGGAAAATTAGATGCATTCTTCCAATGGTAGAATCATTTCTGTCTTCTCCAGGATTCATACAATGGTCGAAATATTTCTGTCTTCTTTAGGATTCATCCAATGGTCGAAATATTTCTGTATTCTTTAGGATTCATCCAATGGTAGGGTAGCTTACTATAATCATCCCTTACATTCATTCTAGTCAGGCAATTTCTTTCTGGGAGATTTTTATAAACAGTGCGAGAAGGACCTTGGTCCTGTTTATCACAGCAGGGTGCTAAGCAGAGTATGCTGCCTCATTCTGTAAAACGACCGTTGACAAGGAAAGCCAAACAACCCACTACAGCTGAATGGAAACCTCTGCAGATAGTGTCTTAATGTGGGTAGGAAATGGCACTAGTCCATATATATAAAGCATTACTTTTGTCCAGGGAGAGGCTTATAGACCATGGTCAAAATCAGTGCGCTGTGAAGTATATAGGGAGACGTTTGGGACGCACATTTAGACAATATCTACTGAGGTGGGGAATCAAGCTGTAAAGTAAAAGCAGATGTAGCGAAAGGCAGGAATATTTTCCACTTGAAGTAGACTGCTGATTTTTTGGACCATTTTTCTCTTGCTTTCTCTTTCTCCTTTTCTCTGTGTCTCGCTCTGTCTCTGTTTCTCTGTCTTTATTTCAATGTCTGTCTCCCTCCCTGTTCCTCTTTCGCTCTGTCATTTGTATTTTCCAGACAAATATCTTTCCACTGTACACAGCCCAGTAATATATTCTTCACTGAAAATGTGCTGCTTACAAAAAATGTAAATAATAAAATGCATAAATTCTATATTGATTTATTAACGTCCAGCACCATGAGTTGAAAATCTGAGTATTTCACAGCCCATTGTGACCCCGGGACTCAATTGGAAGTGCACGTTTGACCTTGTCCAGAGCCAGGGTTAGGGTTAGGGTTAGGTTTAGGGTTAGGGTTAGGTTGGCAGCTTGGCCTTTTTCTCATCATGCACTAATGACTCCTTATAACACATCAGGCACCGCCAAGCTGACTGAGGTCAACAATCTATACATCATGACCTCCAACACGTTGGACAGCAGGACCTTGTAGCTAAGCAACCAGTGTGATTAGAAGCAGTACAGCTTGGCAGGACATGTATGTGAGGAATGCCTCAACCTAGGGCTCTCCTTAACCCTGTTGCAAGGTCGAACTACACACAAAAAACAACTACGAATCGGACCTCTATACTGCATTCTAGCCCTCTAGCCGGCATTCATTTTAGTAATTTAACAGATAATTATTATTAAGTTCATGTCACACTTGTGACAACTTGCCAAAATTACAAGTACATTCCCACTTAGCATGCTGAGAAACCAAGCGTGATCCTGGGTTTAGGTTTCCCCTGGAACATTTTCTTCCAGGATTTACAGTCCCGCTGTCGCTAACATCTTACTCACCACCTCCAGGGGTCCTCACCACTTATATGAAAACATTACAAATAATAGTTGGCACTGTCTACCTGCAGAGGCAATGTGCTGTCTCCTAAGCCCAAACAGTGAGTGCATCACAAATTGATCTCTATATCCTACATTTTGCCTAACCTTTTAGCAGAATCCTATTGGCCCTAACCACAGGTAGTGGACCACAGTATATGGTGAATAAGGTGTCATTTCAATTCAGTCAGAGGTTATAGGAGGAGGCTGAGGTGATTAGAGAGAGGAAACTAGAGAAGCTTCATCACAATCCACTCTGAAGGCCTCTAGTAAACAGAACCCCAATGGAAAAGCCCATAGACCTCTTTCTGACTGTTAACAAATCTGGGTTCAAAGACAGTTTGACAATAAATCAAAAATGCTATACCTTGATTGAGCTTTCTTGGCTTTATGGGCCAATACATTTTATCAAAAACTCCTAAACCTGCCAACTTGGCACTCCAGGCAAAGCAGAGTGTGTGAAAGATTTCAACTAGTATCAGAAACTCTTTACAGGCAACACTCTCTGTTGGTGAACTGATACAAATAAATATTTGAAGTACAACTTAAATAGTAATGGAAGCAGAAAATGCACCAAAACACTGGGAGGCTGGTACATCTGTGAGGGCTTTGATTTGGCAAATGAGAGCAGCTCCAGAGGGGCACACAAATAGTTACATCTTGGTATTCAACCTTTCCATATTCATAACACCACAAGGGACTGAGATAGTACTATATGCAGTACATTTCTGCATATTCCTATAATGGAAATTTTGGGAAAGTTACTGGGTATTTTGCAAACCAAGACAGGGAACACTTAAATGGCAGTTTGATCATGCAGTCTGACATCATTTTACTTTAAGTAATTTACCCTGAAACATACAGACATATACTCGCAAATGGCTCAGCCCCGAATCAGTTAGTTATACTGATGAAGTCATTTGGGAAAGTAAAAACCTAGCTGGAGCAACCAAGTCCAGTCAATTGTAAATAACAGACCTGGAGTGACAGACCTGTCAGTTTTGAATTGTTCAGACTTAAAATACATCTCTCAGGGACAGAGTAACAATATCAGCTTTTGCTCTGTTGTCCTTTTCCACTAATCAAGAGCAGCTGATACACCAGTGCTGCTACATTTGAGAGAGAACCTACTGAGAGCTGGGAGGATGGTGTCCGATTATTAGACTCGCTCATCTCACTCAATATGATTCAGACTGACTTTTTTATTGATAAATAAGAGGCTCATGCTGCTTTAATATCAGCAATGATTCGAAATCCTAATGATAAGTATCCTACTGAAAGACCTGTTCATGACATTTCCCCGAAACAGGTTTTAGAACAAAGTATATAATGTGTTGGTTCAAATCAAACCAACTGAGCGTGACACACTAAGTGGTTGAGTAAGGTTCAGAAAATCACAGCATTTGAGGTTGTCAGCAGCACTAGACAGCCAATTAAAATTTAGATCATCAGTGATCTCATAGTCACCCAACTCAGTCAGTAAAGATGGACCCCGAAGTCCTCCAACTCAGTAAGTAAAGATGGACCTCATATAATAAACAATGAAGAATCATTGAATGTGTAAATAGATATAGAATTCACTTTTTTTGGGTCTTGATAGGTAAAAGGAACTGGATGTGTGTGTTGATAGGTAAGAGGAATTGGATGTGTGTGTTGATAGGTAAGAGGAATTGGATGTGTGTGTAGATAGGTAAAAGGAATTGGATGTGTGTATCGATGAGTGAGGGGAATAGGAATATTTGGGTCGGTCTCGATGAAAAAACGGCATAGCCATGAAAGGCAGAATGAAGAGGGCTTGAGTTTACCAGCACTGAGGAGAAGTGAGCACGTGTGTAATCTTATAGGAGTGGGTGAGCCAGTTTTCTGCAGCAATGTGGTCGGTGTCAGCTCAGAATGTGGTGTCGGACCGTGTTGCATAGTCATGTAGGTCGATCAAACCCTGTGTCTAACATAGTCTAGCTACCTAATCCTGTCCTACGTCCTAATCCTATTGTGTTCTACTTTCGACTGGTTGTGCACCATGTGGGATGTGGACTGTGTGCTGAGTCTGGGTTGTCAGTCTACTATACTAGTTAGTGGACCGTTTCCAGTGTTCGTGATTCAAGTGTGACTTAGTGGCTGTCTTCACTTCATCGTATGCCCAAAATTCTGAACCAGGCATAATAATATATAACACATAGCACAGGGGTTGTCCCAACTGGAACCCTAGTTCCTATTTAATGCACAACTTGTGGCCATTGGCATGTTGAATACTGTAGGTCCCCTTTGGGATTGGAACACTACATAGTATTGCTGAGTATGAAAAGAGTCCATTGAGCCGTCAGGTAAACCTCTCAGTGGTCCTGGAGCTGTTTCTTAGACGGGACCAGCTGCTCCAGACAACCTAGATTGTGTCCCATAAGGCCTCATACCCCTGTTAAGTACACTACTTTTGACCATGAGCCCTACAAGCCCTGGTCAGATATGGTCAAAAACAGTGTACTACAAAGGACCTCGGTGTCATTTGAGACCCAGACCTGCATACCCTGCATGGACCCTGGGCACCATCAATCACCTGTCTGGCTTGTTCACACTGATCTGAAGCCCAGAGGCCACATCTTAGGCTCCATCCCAAAGTACTCACTACTTCGTACATAGTGGTCTACTTGCTGTTGGGCACTATAGGGTATCGTTTGAAAATGCATACTATGTCTTACTGTACCCACTGTTGTGTTGTTAACACCTGGACTCTGTATTCATTTGTCTTCCCCGAAACCACCAACATTCCTCAGGTCTTACAGTGAAGGTTTGTGGAGAGAAACTAGGGTCTCAGTTAGACTGCTGCTATTCTTGGTCAATCGAGTAGGTTTATAGAAACTGCTCAGTGTTTTAAGATAGACATGATCTTATAATTGCTTATGGTGTTTATATAGAAAGGGTTGTGTGCATAACCGATTAACTGAATTATGTTGGTTTTCATTTAGATGTATGTATTAAAAATATTGACATGAGAAGGTTGCTGATTGACCAGCCCATCGTTCCTCTGGATCTCTTATTGGCGAAGTCATCCTTCTATGTTAAGCCAGCTACTGTATGAGTAAATATAATTTTGATTGGCCTGTGCTAGTTACTTTCAGTATGTCCGTGCTGTGCTCAAAGTATTATATGAATTTGAAAAGCCATACCATTGTGTAGATAAGAAGAATGCATGCTATAAGTCAAAACAGTTGTGAAATTCAGATCCAGCTAAAAAAAACATGTTTCTTTTATTTGTATGGGAATATCCTATGGTACGTACATTAAAAGTTAAAGTAACAGTGTAACTTTTCATAGGCTTGTTAACCTATAGCTTCTTGAGATTCTGAGTGCTTGAAGTGGTGAGAGAGTACCACATAAGATGTGTCATGTTATTCCTAGTGGTGCTGTTAAGTTTACCCCTTTACTTTAGCATGGAAACTCATGTCAAGTATTAGCCAGCTTTTTGTACACATGGATATACCATTAAGGTTTATGAATTTTTTTATGCAAAGGTAGAGGCCCTGTACCTCTGTGAGTCTGCCAGGGAGAATTACCCTCCCTTCAGCCGGCAAAACAAAGCTCCTTTTTCCCACACACAACTTCCAAAAGTTTGAAATAAACTGAGAAAAGAGGGGAGCTTAAAAAATGAAGGAAATCTCTCAACAATGTTACTTTCTTTTGAGAAGGTTGGGAGAGTCCCTGGTAGACAGGGTGGCAGGACCATAAATGTGTGTCCCAAATGGCCCCCTAGTTTCTACATAGTAAACTGATTTTGACCAGAACTCTATGAGGGCTCTTGTCAAAAGTAAAACACTATATATCAAATAGGTGTAATTTGTGATGCAAGTCCAGACTCAGATGAACGTGGTGTTTCCTGCTCCTGACTCAGACATTGGCCATGATGCTGATGTGATGTGAATCCAACCAGTTTCTCAGAAACCCCACTGTTAAAGGAGAATATTACTATTTCAAAACTAGATGGTTCTTCCCCTTGAAAGTAGTCTATGGACCAAGAAAACCAATAAAAAACTATATAGGTAATGGGTGTGTGTAAACAATTTTAATAGCCAAATCACATTTTAATACCTTCAAACCACATAGTTGATTTCTGATGATTTTTCTTAATATGTTCAACCTTCACTTCAGTTCATTTTCCGCATGCAGCGACCAAACCTCGCTGATGTTTGTCATGGCTGTTTAAAGAGAACTCAACCAAGGATAAAAGGTTCTCTTGGACGACATACTTAATGGTGAGTAACTATCCAACATCAAGTTGTGCTTCAAAGAGGAGAGTCTGGCAATGAGGTTCTTCATACCATCTGACCAATCTTATGTCTCTGTGTGCAGTTCGACAGAAGTTACTATCTAAACTTTGCTTAATTTCTAATTAGCTAAGTGTATCATTGACAAAATGATGAAGTATCCCTTTAAGTGGGATAATCCATCTTGCTGTGTTTCCTAATGTAGCTCCAACTCCACTCGATCATACCTGATTTCTAAATTACAGTTCTTACAAGCAGCAGTAGGGTTTGACCAGCACTGTGACCGCACCAACTGAACTGCCTAACTACAGAACCCGAGCCAAGCCTACAGTACAGTGGTAACCATGCCAACCGCCTACTACAGCCTAGCCATCAATACCATAAGTCACAGGTCAACTGTACTGTATACTGTAGGGAATACATTGCTATTTGGGTTGTAGACCAGGGGGTTTGTTATTCAGAGAGTAGTGTCATACAAGACCAGAGAAGAGGCCAGGCCTTCTGGTGCGACGTCCATCCCTTTACCATAATCCCCTTCACACATTCTTTCTCAGGCAGCAAGGACCAGTCTTCAAGCAGGAACCAGAAGGCCACAGCGTAGCCAAGAGCTGTTGTAGAGGGGGACTAACTGCACAACCGGCCAACAGGAGAAGATGGAGCCAGAACACACAGTATCGCTTATTCTGTACACATTTCTGTAAGGCCTAGAATATTTAGGTGCACGCTTTGCTGTTTGTGGAGGTTGTGGAAGCCATTTTAACTCAGCGGTCAATCTGTTATGTTGATCTGGAATGTTCTGAAATCCTTACGTGTTATTTCAACATCCTAATAACTATTAAACAGGATGCGAGCGTTAACATTTGATTACAGATATTTTAAGTGTAATTAACTGATTGCAGACATTTTAAGTGCATCTCCTTCCAAATACCCTATAACTTTAGTCAATGAGCGTGCCCCAAACGGCAACCTACCTTGGCCAGGATCTCTAGTGCACTTGGTAAAGAGCAGGCCTTAGTAAAACGTTGGGCGCTGTATAGGGAATAGGCAGCACTTCGGTCCAAAACCAACAACGGTAAAAAAGGTACTTATCATGTTTTGATTATCCTGGCTGGAGTGTGTACAACAGACTCAGTCATCCATTTGTCTCATTGGAGGATACATACGTGATGTACATGCTACATTTAGTAGCTTGGCCATTAATCCTGCGATTGCAGTCCAGTCCAGTTACAACATCCTAGGATTGGAGTCAGGTGAAAGGGGATGTAGAAAAGGGGGTGTGGCAGGGCAAGCTTAAGACTTTTGGGGCCCTAAGCAAAATTTCATTTGGGGCCCCCTAGAAGTTGGAGGCCCCCTAGAAGTTGGGGGCCCTAAGAAATGCTTATGTCGCTTGTACCTAGAACCAGCCCTGAGAAGTGGGATACATGTACATTCTGTCTGCATCCAAAATATCTCAATTACCCCAAATACTGCACTCAGAAACCAGGATAGAAGCTTTAGATGTCTGTCTGGTCTGGATCTACGAATTCACTGCCAGTCTCTTACCATTTCTCTCACTATCTGATGTCAATCTTTCTATGTGTCTTTCTCTAGCTTGGCGAATACAAACACAGGCCTGTTGACTCTACTAATACTCTCTTTTTCTCTCTATGCCTCTGCCATAAACACCAAAAATGAAAAACTTTGCCTTATAAGGCAATTCTGATAAAATAACATTTATAAATGTGCTCAGCTGTCCTCTGGTCAAGTCAAATACTAAACCTCTTTCTTTAACCTCGCTTTCATTTCTCTCTGCAACACCACCAATGCCTGTTGGGTGCAACTATCAACAGATGTTGAAAAACAAATGAAGAATTTCCTACAAATTCTATATCTTTATTTTATCACTTCCCATATCTCTCTTTCTATATCACTCTCAGGTTGCGATACACACAATCTCTCGATCCACCTCATAACTTCCTGCCAGAGCCATTGAGTTTAGTCCTGCTGGTCACACTTCACACCAGCTAACTGCTCCGGGCTCCACCATTGTTCCAATATTACAATATTAGCTAGGCTTCAGTGTTTTCACATTGCTTGGTGGCATTTCTAAATGGCAACCTAAACATACAATGTGAACCCCAAACTCTCACTACACAAAGAAAGAACAACTGACTGACATACCGACCTATGGTCAAACGAGAGAGACCTTTCAGCTGACAGATCACTCTGTAAACAGATGAACTGCCCAACAGACAATAAACGTTTATACCAACCCACTGACAGAACATCCGATTGAGTGACTGCCTGACCAAATGAATGACAAACAGAAAGAAACAAGGGGGAATGTCAGTGTCTACCATTCTCTCCTCCATCGGCCTGTGTGAGGCTTCCCAGATAAAAAATGAACAAAAAAAACATTCTCTCTTTCTTTCTTTCTTTCTTTCTCCTTGTCGAGTGGAGCTGGATGTGGTCCTTGCTCACTCCATCCAGTCTGTTCTGACGGCAGCCCTGTGAGGACTGTCCAGTACTAGGGTCCCATGGAGATACTGAACTAAGGAAAATAACCCAGACTCTCACAAGCAAGGTTACATCAACATGGTAGCAGCTCAAGAAAAACAATGTGACAATAAAATAATTTATTTCTGGGGAGATTCAAAACCACAGTGATCCTCTAAGAGTTTAAAACACTGAAAAGATATCAGGACATTTATTTTATTATTTTTTATCTTTGTTTTGGCGTGGAGAAAGATGGATAAGTGTGTGGGGTGGGAACAGTTCCTGTCCCGACAAAACCACCCTACATTACAGCAGTCAGGTGGTACTCTGGCATCTCATCTAGTACACACCAAGTAGAGTGTGTCACACCAAGTGGAGTGTGTCACACCAAGTAGAGTGGGTCACACCAAGTAGAGTGTGTCACACCAAGTAAAGTGGGTCACACCAAGTGGAGTGTGTCACACCAAGTAAAGTGGGTCACACCAAGAGGAGTGTGTCACACCAAGTAAAGTGGGTCACACCAAGTGGAGTGTGTCACACCAAG
>JACXGJ010010051.1:0-22776 GCA_016801105.1 Esox niger | reverse complement strand
CATGCCTAATTTTGTTCGAACAATCATTGCACACTTCCTGTAAATGGTATAAACTTCGTTTCACTTCTCAAATATCACTGTGTTTGTCTCCTATATGATATATTTAACTGATTTTTTTTATCCTAAGAACCAACGATTTATGAAGGAAAATCATGGACATTAACAAGGTTGCCCAAACTTTTGCAGACCACTGTATTTGCATGGGGTAAAATAAACATGTAAGGGACACAACTTACCCCAGAATATGGTCACTGGTAGCACCCTGCAGTCCATGTACAGTTTGTGGTTATTTCAACCCCATTCAAATACATTGGGACTACACACCATCTACTTGCAATGTATATGAATGGGAAATTAATACCTCCCAATTGAACAAAAGAAGTATGACTTAAAATACTTAATTTTAAGACCTATTGAAAGGGCCTCTTGCTCTATGCTTAAGAAATCCAACTTCCATGCCTCTAAGTGGTCTACTTGCTTTATATAATTGGACAGTATTTCCTACCCATATACACTGCATGTAAAATTATTAGGCAAATCATATTCCTCAAGATCAATTTTATTGTTCAACAAACAATACTCTCCTTCATTCCAAAATATAACTGAACCTCAAATATGAATGTTTAACAAAGGAAAAGTGAGTTTTCTCAGTGGAATACATAAGAGTGCAGAATTTCTAGGCAAAATTTGTGTGCAGAATTATTCGGAAACAGATTGTAAAAAAAATCTCCCAACTCACGTGTTTGTTCTAAATTTTGTAGGTGTAACAAATAAGTAACACAAAATGACAATTACACTTAATCCTTTAAAAAATATTTAATTACCAATATAGCCACCCTTCTTTTCAATAACTGCCATGAGCCTTCCAACCAGTCTGTCAGTTTCTTGATCTGTTCACGATCAACTTTTCCTGAAGCAGCTACCACAGCCTCCCAAATGCTGTTCAAAGTGGTGTATTGTCTTCCCTAACTGTAAATCTCACATCTGAGAAGTGTTAGAAATCAGCCATGCCATATAGTGGTGGTAATAATAACTTGCGTACTCGGTTGTCAAGGGAGAGAGTATTCAATGTCTATTGCAGCATATTGATAGTCTATTAGCACATGATGTTACAGGCTCAAACTCTTACCGTCCCTCTCTCTCTGTAATGGGGGTTAACCAGATGTTATATAGTGTTTACCTAGCAAAGCCAAGACAGTAACCCCCACACCAAATGGTCTATGTAAACATTCCTGTGAATACCAGAGCGCAACCTACAGAGAGAAACTAAACAGAGGGGTTTCCCTGTTTATATCATTATCTAGGCACATTCACTTCTAATGAAACATACATTCATATTGTAGCTGTTAATGCTCTGATCCTACAGAAGGGTCAAAATGTTCTCAATATGATTTAAGTCAGGTAAGGAAGGGGGCCAGGTCAGTATTTGGGCATCTTTGAGGCAATCACATGCTAGCCGAGCAGTGGAGTACTTGTATGCATGTAATGGAGCATTGTCCTGCAGGAAGATCATGGCATTCTTGAATGCTGAGGACTTCTTCCTGTACCACTGTTTGAAGAAAGTGTCTTCTAGAAACTGGCAGTAGGTTTGGGAGTTGAGTTTCAGTCCAACTTCAACCCAAATGGTCCAACTACCTCATCCTTAATGATAACAGCCATACCAGTACCCATCCTCTACCTGCCATGTGTCCATTATGACACATTTCCATTGGTGCCAATCACTGGTGTTTTACCCTAAAGTCCAGACTTTTACCTGTTTCCACAAACACAGGCCTAGGCCAATCGACCACTAGGCCATGGCCGAGTGGCCCGGCTCTCACTTGGTGCCAAGCCCCAGACTTTAGGACTTTGTGGATTGATACGTGATGTGGTGGGAAAACAAGGCATGTTGTTCTATTCGAATAGCGATGTGTATCGTTTGCTTTAGGCTTCTTGTAATGGTTTTCATCCAATCTAACAGACAGATCCCTGATAAAATAATATAATAAAACAATAGTACAGGGCAGCAAAGACTCACAATGGAAAGACTTGGAATGACCGAGGTGGTACAATGCCATTGACTCAATAGAAAACTTTGCATGTTGTGCTATTCGAATAGCGATGTGTATCATTAGCTTAGTCTTTGGACTTCTAATAATGGTTTTCATCCGATCTAACAAACAGACCCTGAATAATTTAAAGACAATGAAGCAACAGTACAGGGAAGCAGACTCAGAACAGAAGTTGGAATGACCTAATATGGTACGATACCACTGATTAAATAGAAAAACGGAGCGAGACCGAGACGCTGCCTGCCTTCAGACACTTATACAACATAAAATTACCTCCTAATTCTCCCAAATCCTTCTATTGAAGAAAGATAGTTTTGACAAATATTTATCAAACTAAATAATGAATACACTGGCTTATAGTTTGGTGGAGAAGAAGCCAGTTGCAGGAGTTTGAGTATTATTACTGAAGTTTAAACGCTATATTGTAAATAAAGCATTTTGGCTTTTAATTGCTTGCTTAAATGTTTGCACTGGCTTCCAGTCAGTTACAGAATATAGTTTAAAGTGGTGCTTTTAGTCTATACGTCACTGAATGGTTTAGGCACCGAATACATTCCTGATATGTTTTCAGAGTAATAACTGAGCAGGGCTCTTAGATCCATGAACTCAGATCAGCTAGTAGAGCCCAGAGTCCAAACTAAACCTGACAACGCTGCGTTTAGCAGTTATGCTGCACAGAACTGGAATAAACTACCAAAAGACCTAAGATATGCCCCGTACATATCCATTTTTAAATCCAGGTTAAAAACACTTCTCTTTTCACATGCCTATGACTGAGTGCTTGAACTTAACTACACCGCCGACTTTATTGATTTTAATTCTGTTTTCTTTTTTGTATTGTTATATTTCTTTCATTGATTCAATGTTTTATTATTTCATTGTTGTTCTATTTCTATTTTGATGTTTTAGCAATCGTTTTTCTTTAAAGACTAATGACGGATAATGCAGGTTATTGTGCTGCTGTTTAGACATGGATGTAGGATATTATCTCACATAAGGACTGACAAGTTTATCCATGCACTGAGGGCGAGGATTGAGATACCGGGGTGGTTCAGTAAACAGTTATGTGAACTGTAATTAATTGAGGATGTATATTAAATGCATGTACAGACATGGCATAAATGTTCCCCTGGAGACAGCCCAGGTAAGTCATCCATGCAGAGATTATCTAACAAGGGACTGATGGGTTCATCCAAGCACTGGAGTGCTGTCATGGCGAAGCTGGTGAAAGGACACGGGCGCAGAGACGATGTGAAGGTATAACGAATCCATAGTTTAATTTAAGAGAACACAAAAGATACAACAAACTCAAAGCAGCTCTCCTGACTGGGTTGCATAGCCTACGGCTGTTAACCACAATAAACCACAATACTGTGGGCAACCCTTCAACATGAATAGGTTCCCCAATTGGAGGCAATAACGAACACCTGCCTCCAATTGGGGAGACCAAAGCACATAGAGGTGCCTAGAGGCACCTCTTCTGGCCATGTCCTGACTATGGCCCCAGCCAGCGCGAAGATGGCTAGGGTCATAGCCAGGACGTGACAAGTGCAAGGATTAAGATACCGGGGTGGAGTGTCCCTCTGGAAAGTGGTTCGAAAATTGTAACAATCTGACTGTTTTAATCTATTGCATTTTTTATATTTTTTGTCATCCTAAAGCAGACTGAATTTCATCTATATTATGTATGATTTAAATAAACTTGCTAGCTATTATTCAGAGGCTCAAACATAATAATGTGTAACGTGATGAAGGTGACAAATAAGAATTTGCACATGTTAACACATGAAATCTGATAGCCCTATTATACATTTTTCTAAAGTATGGAATATTTTCCCATCAATACTGATAGGCAGCAAGTGAGTTTACATTAGTGAAAAGTAGTGTATCTAGTCATTGCCTGTAGAAGATAGAGCAGGAGGAACATGTCTGTATGGTACCTTTGGAAGAAATAGAGCGCCTGTTACCAGACAGTTTTGCTAATTGAGTTGGATTATTGTGGCTGATTATTACAAGGCTTGTTGTGGGAAGAATTTATGATTCTTCACTGTCCGAGAATGAGTCAAAACAGTTTACAAACATGACCGATACAAGACTGAGACACTCAAAAAGTGGTTTTGAGAGTACTACAGCTCTGCAAATTATAGTTAAAAACTGAGTGTTCCAGCTAACAAAATGACGTGTTTATGGTCTGTGTCAACATGAACACACTGTTATTACACACTGTAAGTTAACGCATTTGTAAATCATTATTTACCGTTTGTTTATCTCATTGTTAATAATTTGTTCATGTTAAACACTGTTTTTGTTAATGCTAGTACATTTTAAAAGAAAGAGAATTAAAAGAATCTTAACCAAAAAAAAGGGATTTATGCATGTTGTTGACACATTGGAATAAAAAAAGCTTGCCTGAAAGACAACCACTAATTATAGAACTTTTGTTGGTAGCATTTTATAAAAAACAAAACACAGGTCGGGTTGGGCCAAACTACGCAATTTAACTGTGGCTGTATACATGACAGAACACTGTGTTTTGTACAATATTGCTTAATTGGTCTTCCCCATGTTTAGAAATATGTAAGTTACATTCAGAAACATATCTAGCAAGCATTAATTACACACCTGTTGGTAGCATTTTGGAGTGTCATGCATTCTGTGGTCTTTGTTGCCATCATGACAGAATATGCTCCCACCTGGCTAGTTTGGCATACACATTGTGCCGTTGCCATGGTCACTAAAACTCAACACATGTTGCAGCCACATTGATGACCAGGAGTTGTAAAGGTGCATATTATTTCAAACAGGGGGTGATTACCGTTTCATCTTAATAAACTCTAGAGGGTTGAACATATGGCAACACTGCAAAATTAACTAATATTTTGTTGAAAACAACATTGTAATACTAAAAATACCATAATGATATTAACAAATCTACTGTGGCATTAGGGGGTTTATGTAGGTTTATTGCACTAAAATATCAGTGCAATAAAGAGCAGTAAGAGTGGAGTGATAGTGTTTCACAAAATTTGATCACCAGAAATAATTATGGGTGCATACACAAGAGCTTCCTAAAACACAGATCTTCTATTTGACCGACAGTGCTAAGGTTTTTGGTGACAAATGGAAAAGCCACACCATTCCTCTCTTTTAAGGAATCCATATTAATTTGATAATTATTAGTAATATTTTCCACTGGGTTTGTCAACTTAAACACATTTTTCTCATGCCAAAAAAGCACCATTGAATGTGATTGAGGGAGAGACAGACACAGAGTTACACGAAGATGAAGAAAAAGATTTGCTTAGGGCCCAGGGGAGACAGGGCTGTGAAACACAAATGGTTTAGGCACTGCCTGCTGTGGGAACCCTATTAAAACTAAGACAACCAGCAGGTAGTCAATCTACAGACCACTGGAGGACGCTTTGATGTTAGATCACTCCACTACATGCAGTATATGATGGAGAGATTCATACACAAGCTTGACTACACATCATCCAGTAACCCTACAAAAGGTGAATGGTATATGTACTGTGCTGGCATTTTGTATTTGTTGTTGTCAGATTATTTGTTGTCTTTTATTGTTTTGTTTTTAAGTCCCAATTTCTTTGTTGTTTTTGGTTGTTCTATCCGTGCTTTTCTCCATCTGCAGAATACAGAAGAAAATGTCACCTTATTCATCTGCTCAAATTTTTCAGTCCCCTAACTACATCACTTACCTTTTGGAATGTCATCCTTAATCACACATGCTGTTATTCAAAATGTCCATAGGATAATATCCTCTCAATATTGCGCATCTCTTCCTCACTCACAGTGCCTAATCCCTTCTTTCAAAACAGCTCACCAATTTTATGAAGTCATATGTGGTGAGTGCACTAAACAGCTGAAGCTTACAATTTAAACCTGACTCAAGGGAGTGAGCTAAGCTGTTCTGGATCCCAAATGAATTATACCATAGGTGACTGGGCACACAGCATTGGCTCACAGCAGACACAGTCCATGCAGAGTGTGGTATAAACAGACAGACAAATGGATATGGCCTAAAATGTTTTGTCTTTTGCTATTGCAGCCAAAATAATAAAAAACATACAATAACTATGGAAATCTCCTTAAATGTACATTTGTTGTATGAACAAGATTGTGTTTTTGTTTATTTCCAAATCAGCAATATAACCAACCAGCTACCCAGTATTTTTTTATCCTGCAGTTTGTATTCTAGGTGTTAGGTAAGTGAACCACTGTAACCTCTAATACTTTACTTTATAATCCATGAAAGGTCAATCCTCTAGACTAGAGCCTGAAATTGACCAGAAAACCATGGGAAAATAAATGAGCAAAGATTAGAATTATTTGTTAGAAATTATAAATTATAATATTTTGAATTTAATAATGTAAATACCTGCACTCATCCTTTGCGCTGAAGTAGATAATTGATTTTGTAATGTTGCCGAAAGCAACTGTGTGATGTTGGTAATGAGGCAGGACACAGGTGAATGGAGGTGAACAGAGGACTTTAATAGCAGAACTCAAATATAACAGAACTGAAATAGAAGAGAACATCGCACAAAGGAATTAAATCAAAATAATTACTGACAAAGACAGATGAGGAAAAAAGTAACTTAAATATGGACATTGATTGGGAGCATTAGAAGGGCAACCACGTGTAAAGTTCTGTTCTGGCTTGGTTTGGTTTTTGTTTGTGTCCTTGTTTGTGACCCTGTACCTGTCCTTGTCGTTTGCACCTGTGTCTTGTTGGTCCTCATTAACTCCCTATTAATTTTGCCCTCTTCTGTTCGACCATTGTCAGTCATTAATTTTCTACTGGGTTTATGTCCATCCCTGCCACAGTCTGTGTTATTTTGCCTGCCTACCTGCCCGTAACTTGAAGCTTTCTTGTTTCCAATCTGTAATTAAAAGACTTTTCTTTATTTGTGTCCACACTTGGGTCCAGCTAAACTCAAAACGTGACACCATGACAATAAATTCTTAATGAGGGTATTTCAGAAGGCAGGGTCAACATACTATGAGTTTAAACCACAAGTCTGGGTTGACTGACTCTGTGCTGTTAAACGCTGATGAACAGGTGGTATCAATTAGTTCAGTCAACTCTGACTTAAGTTAATCCTGAGTAAAGCACATGCATGAGGAGATAAAAAGCCCTTACCCATATAACATGATTTATCATGGTGACAGGACAAAAACATTTTTATTTCCAGTGGAGTTAGAAATATTAATGTATACATATGCAGAATGAGTATATATTCAAGAAAAAAGCAATGCAGTAGCAGCAGCAAAATAACGTACGGTAATTTGGCAGAAAATTGCTGACCGAGTAAATTGGTGAGTATTAATTAAAAAAATTATTAGCTAATTCATTCACTCATTAAACATTCATATAATGTGTGCGTAATATCAAGTTCAACGTTTATTTATAAAATGAACCAAATAACACAGCGTCATTCTGAACAATGAAATTCTTGACATGGCACATGGCATCTACATAGTAAGAATTTCAGGAATATTTAATGCTAAAATATAGCAATAATATACACTCTCCTGCCCTAAGATATTTCTAATACTACCCAACACAGCATAATACACAAAACTGGTTAAACACAGACAGATTATATATGAATCAACTGTTATCTAACATCATTATTATTATGCTGTACCTCTGCTGCCCTGAACACAAGTTTGACAAGTGAATATAAACCCAACCAAAGTGGGCCAGCTTTCTAAACTCCTGAGATTTGCAAGTTACTGGTGGTGAACTGTATATAATGTTGACCAAATTTAGTAAAAATATGTTATGCACTACCTATCATGTTTGTGCATAATTAACTCATTTATATCTGTAGTAACTCATTTAAAATCTGTAGAATAAGAGCACACCCAAATTGACCATGAAGACTGTTTAAATATGTTTATGTAGTCTTAAAACACCTGAAATGTTTACAGTTCAATGCACAAACACCCTGATTGTTTTTCACAATAATTGTAAGGACCTCAATTAAGTAAATGTGCTATAAAAATAATATTCTTTACACAGTATTTTTGGGATAATCAGTGGTGTCTGGCTATTTTAAGTGTGAAATCACTACTGCAACAATTTTGCTCAAAGCTAAATTAACTACCTACATAACTTTTGTTATAAACAATGTATATATTGTTTATCTATTGTATATAGCTACAGTAGCAAACTGGAAACAATGGCCTGTTTTACAAGTGACACAGTAACTTGTCAACAAACAGTGCTACTAACTAGCTAACGATTTTGACAGATAGAAAATGTATATGTATTTGAATGCTGACTTTATCTATAAATTATCTGAAGTTTAATTAAAAAATACCGGTGTCATCTGCAAGGTTTTTGCATAAAACTGAAAATGTAAATGATGAAACAAGAGGTGCGAAAAGGAAGTATAGCTTTTAGACAGCCGAGTTTTAGCCAGCTTCATCTCAGACAGCCAAGTCTGCAGGGCTGCAGCTGGATGCCTCTCAATTATTTGGGACATTTGTTTTCCTTGTACGCTGTTTGTATGAAAGCTTTAGTCACTCTCAAATAAACATTAAATAAATCAATTGAATCATCAACCAAATGAAAAGCAATTTTTGACTGTTTGGGAAAGAAAAACACTTTTTGTCAATTATAAAGGTGAGTCAGTAGACCTGAATAGTAATTTGCAGAAAATGCAGTCAGTTTATATTAAAGGATTGTGCTAGTTCAATAGGTAAAAGGTTATGATTTTTTTTTCCGGTTTGTGATGGTGATGTGATGGACAGTGTCGACATCTACCTGCGTTTTTCGGACTAAGTTCATTCCATTTATTCACAAACACATCCCGGACTGGTTAATTGTCACGTCTTCAATTCTTGCTCACACCAGGTCCTCATCCACTCATTAGTGATTGTATAAGTGTTTTTCCCCTCTGCCAGTAAAGCCAGAATTGAACCCTTCTTTTCCTCAAAGCTTTTCTTTTCAACTCTTGTCATGCTGAATAGTAATTTTTTATTCAAATAACCTTTGATGTATTACCTGCACTGTTTTTGCCATCCAGCTGGTCCTATTGTAAGTGATGACCACAGAAGTGATTTTTTACTTTTCCTCGCTAAATTAAATTTGGTTCAGGTAATTGCCTAATCAGTACCTCATTAAGTAAAATGGATTGTGTTTGTGTTGGAATTTAAAAGACACTGGAATGGAATCGCTGGTATACATGTACAGATGCTGATTTAAATGTGGAGTGGTCTTTTTTCCAGAGCTGTTTTTTTATTGTTAATTTAACAAAACGTATTTGTAACAACCAATTTCATTCTGCAAAAAAATTTGCAAAACTATGTGAATCCCTCCATTCAATTTGTGGGACCTCCGTTAGCAGCAATTAAGAATTTTATGTAAACATCTCCAATAGCGACAAATCAGTCTCGGGCATTTTTTGGGGGATTTGTTACCTACTAAGAACTCTGCCAACTGAAAAAGTTTGAGGAATGTTTGGCATGTACTGCCCAAATCAGATCCTGCAACAGCATCTTCATTGGATTACGGTCAGGATTTAGACTCTGCCAATCCAAAATAAAAATAAAATTCCTAAGCCATGCCTTAGTGTAGTTGTTTAAAGCCTTTGGGTTATTGGCATTGTTTTGACCAATATAGAGTAATTGCACATTTATGTGTAAACATTGTTATTTAGAGACATGCAATCATGAGAGTGCATTCATTGTCTTCTTTAACTTTATCTATATTTTGTTGCATTGCAGCCTTATTCTGAACTGTATAACATATTTTACTCCACACATAATATCCATAATGACAAAGCAAAAACAGCAAATTCATTTAAAAAAAAATATTATCAGAATTTAGCTCAAGTGCATACTGTTCCCATTAATCAGCCTTTATATGTTTCTTCATGTGAGACTCTGTTTTGTTCAGTGTTGGTTGTGATTGTTCTTGAATGTCACCTGTTCTGTTTTTTGCCGTTTGATTTTGAAAATCGCCTGTCCTTTTGGTTCTAAATAGTTTTACCTGATTTCCTACGCACCTGTTGTTGATTACGTTCTCTATTTTTACCTGTGCTGTTCTTTGGTTCAATGTGAAGTCTTCTTGAAAGTTTGAGAAATACTAAGCCTTTTTGAACTGCTATTCAATGTTTTATAGTTTACCATTGTCTGCTCAAATTTGAATGAAATCATATTTTACACATCCCATTAAGGCAACAGGAGTGTGTACAAATGTTTTAAAGAACACTTTTTACACCTTGTTGAATACATAACAGAAAAATCTGCAATTTTCTTATGTTGTGGTGGTCTTACAGATAAGCTTAATACATTCCGTGTCCTGAAAAGTTGATTATAGCCCAAAAGAAAAATTCTGTTTTATATTATTTTAGTTAAAAACTCGCTAATAATAACATTGTTATTAGTATAAATTGACTGAAGGCAGGGCAGCATACATTATTAATGAATGAAAGAATAATACACTGCTGCAAAAAAGTAAGGGAACACTTTACACATCTGGTCTCGAGGTAGGAAAGATATTTAAGATCACAATCTTTACTGAACATTGTGTAATTCGTTGAGAACAAAACTAGTAACAATGGTCAATGGAACCCAAAATCCCCAAAGGATTGAGGGCTGGATTCACAATAATATAAAAAATGAAAGAATACATTTGAAATTACAGGCTGTTACAATTTGTATAAATGTCATCACAGCAAGTCAATGTGACCCAGAAGTGTGTATGGATCCCACGTGACTGTATCTGCTCTTGACAAAGTCTGGGCCTGCTCCTGATGAGAAAGCGAAAGGTGTCCTGGGGGATCTTCTCCCAGACCTGGATCAGGACATCAGTGAGTTCCTGGACAGTCTGTGATGCTCCTTGGCAGCGTCAGATGCAACAATACATAACATCCCAGAGGTTCACAACTGGATTCAGATCTGGGTAACGTGAGAGTCAGTCAATGTAATCAATGCTTTCTTCATCCAGGAACTGCCTACACACTCGGGCCACATGAGGCTGGACATTGTCCTGCACCAGGATGAACCCAAGGCCCACTGCACCAGCAAGAGGTTGATGATGGATCTGAGGATTTCATGCCGGTTCCATACAGCAGTCAGGGTACTTTTGGCTAGCACATCTGTTTGAGGTTTTACAATGATTGATAAACACCACTGGACAAGTGTTAAAACAGGTGGGCTATGTTTGATGTTTAACAAATGCGTTATGGAATGTTAAATTCCCAGGCAATAAACAAGTGTCATATTAGCAGCATGATGTTTGATGTTCAACAAAAGGAAGCCAGGGTTCAGCAATGCAATAACACTCAGCATTTTATGTTCCGATAAGTGTTACAACAGATGTCCTACAACAGGTGGGTGTTCACCTTTCATGTTTTATGAGGTGATTGGCGTGTTAGATTTGCCTGAGTAAACATACATAAACATTACAAACCATGTCAGATTGTGCAGCAATCAGTGTTTTGGGTGAAACTCCATTGAAAGCTAACAGCTTAGCCGCAGCTCAGCGAGTCAGCAAGAGATTACAAATGGATAGCAGAGCTGCAATCATCAAACCATCCCCGAAGAAACCGATGCAGAGTTTACCCCGAATCCATCAACTACACCATATGTTAGCACGGGAAAGGAAGTTGGACAACGGTCGAATAAGTGGATACATTTTCAACCCAGAGATACCGGAGGTTGCATGTTATGAATTTCCCCAAAAGCCATGAGTTTAAGGCTGGTGTGACTGACCAATTGGTTTTTAATGCCACTTTATGGAAAACCTTTCGAAAAGTGCTTTATTTTGGGCCTAAACAGTGCACCAATAAAACGGTTGATGTACTGTCTAAAGTTGATTGAAACAGTATAACGCTGTTAGAATGGAACTATTTCCGGAAAATCTCGGCAGGTTAGAGTGTGACTGCGACTGCGGACTGTTTAACTGACGTAAGACCCTGAAGCCCCACCTTAAGCTAACACAGTCCTCAATACAACATAAAAACAGACATACTTTCTTTGACTATCAAGCAGTCGGAAGGATTTACGAAACATGTCTCAAAAATACAACCAACCGAAGATTGAACTCCACAATGTTGAGGCCTGGTAGTGTGACAATGCTGTATACTTCCACGGTACCCCGGACCCCGACAGTTCAATTCCACAGGCATACAATACAACAAGGCATACCAGGCACACCGGTTTGGTGATCAGCTAGGACCTCTTAATCGGACATACATTTCAAATGCTAACAAGAGTTCTCACAACATGGAAAACAGTTTGCACCGAAAGTTTTTAAGATCATCAAAACAACATTGGGTATGATTCTGGAAAACATTTGTTGCAGGGATTTCTTCACAAAGCATGCATTGGATGTGAAGTGGACCACCCGAGCCAGAGTAGATATTCTTGTCTCGATCCCCTGATTATTTTTTTGAGACCCATTATGATGACATCACATAGACCGTTTTAACACTGCGACTGCATCATGTGTTGGTCAAGGCTTTGAATGCATCAGGGCTTCATGCACCGCTGACCCATGTTCACGTGGCCACTGAGAACTTTCTGCTTGAGCTCAAGTTTTCGCCGAACATCACACAGAGACTGAGCAAGAACAGGGATGAATACATGGAGAAATGTAATGAGGAATCTGTATGCGACATTGTAGTGTCTGTGACAAAAGCAAAGAGCCTGTCCAAGAATGAGTAACTTCAGTTCTCATGTTTACATGTATCTAAACAAATCCTATTTGAATTTAGTGTATAAAGAGTTGATGCACATAGCTATCAAGAGTGGAATTGATGTTTGTATAATAACAGAGACCATGTCAGTATAAAACATTTTAATAATCTGAACAAGCATATGGAAACAGTCAGGAACACATCTGATGATTGGCCGCAATTGTTGTTGAACGGTGTTGAATCAAATGATCTAAACAACTTCATGTATAAACTTCTAACATTTTCAAATTTTTATAACAAAGACTTTAAAATTGGGCACCTGTTATGTTTGTTTATGTATATAACTGATGTCTGTGTGGTAAAATGCTTGAGTAGTGATGCTGTGGATGTAGAAAGTATTTAAAAATGTTTACAGAAATCTGAACTTTTCTGAATTTTTTGGATGACATTTAATTTCGAAAACTCAAATAAAATGTTAAACATGTATTACTTTTCATTATTGCCCAAATGCTCTACGATGTCTGAACAGGTTATGAAGAGTTTTTACTATGACCCGGCAAAGCCTGGTGCTTATGTTGGTAGAGAGGGATTGAAAAGAGCGTACTTGGAGAAAACCGAGATCCTCAAAAATGGTGAGACAGATAACTGGCAACTCGCCCAGGATACATACACACTACACAGGCCTGTAGCTATACATTTAAAAAGAAATTGAGTTATTGCTCATGATATAAATTCATAATTTCAGCTTGATTTGGTTGACATGAGTGTATATGTTGTGGAAAATGTAGGATCTGAGCGTTGACAACTACAAAATGAATGTACGTTTCATAAGAAGTGAATGTGCCTAGATAAGATGAGTAACAGGAAACCTCTGTTAAGATTCTCCCTTTAGGTTGCGCTCTGGTAACCACAGGAATGTTTACATTGACCGTTTGGTGTGGGGGTTAGTGTCTTGGTTTTGCTAGGTAAACACGCCCCTCAAGGTATTTGACAGCTTGTACCCCACATTACAGTTGATAGAGTAGAGGGAGTAGGGAAGAGTTTGAGCCTGTAACATCATGTGCTAATAGACTATCATTATGCTGAAATAAACAATTGAATTACACTCTCCCTTGACAACCGAGTATGCAAGTTATTATTACCACCACTATACGACATGGCTGATTTCTAACAAAAACGATAACATAAAGTTTATTTTTACATGCATAGATGTATTAAGCCAATACGCATGGATTCGTGTGCTGAGAAAAAAAGCGCTATCGAGGTAAAGCGACCATTTGAAGACATTAAAAGAATGAAGAACAACACAAAAAGTCCAAACAGACAAGGGGAATTAGTTTTTAATTCACATTTTGAAATGTTAATGAAGAACTATAACGAAATTTTGCTATAGGAAACAATGTCAAAGACAGTATCATTGAGAGATTTTATAAAACAATTAAATCATGAATATGGAGGTTTCTCACAGCTGCCAACACTCATTGCTATGTTGAGGTTATTCAAGATTTAGTTAATGGTTACAACCATAGCTACCATTGATCTATTAAGATGAAGCCTGTTGACATTTGTGAAGAAATTGTTAGGCTAGTTCTCAAGAACCTGTATGCTACAACCATAATGTTCTGGGTTGAGGATACTGGGAGGCTCTAAATGTTGAGAGAAGCGTTTACAAAGGGCTACGAAAAAGGGTACACAGATGAATATTTTACAATAACAGAATACATTCCGCAGGTACCTCCTATATATAGAATAAAAGATTACGATGGTGATGTTATTGTTTGGACCATTTATGAACAGGAATTACTGAAAATAATTGTGGCTAAGGATAAAAAAACTTTAAAGTGGAAAAAGCTCTGGATGAGAAAGTACAGAAAGGGAAGAAAATGAGTCTTGTGAAATGGCTTGATTAGCCTGAGAAATTCAACCACTGGATACCATCGGAACAAGTTCCTGACCTAGAAATTGGAAAAAAACTCACTTGATTTGCATCGACAGCGATAAACATAGGTGGTTTCTACATAACGCTCCCCAGTATCTCGTCGAGACATGTCTATCCATAAAATTCGAGGTTGAGCTATACCACAAAACTTGCCAAAGGTATACATCTGAAAGGTGATTGGGAAGTATCTTTGATAGAGTTCCAATACCTGCATATGTGAAAGACTTTTACATGGGGTGAATACGCATTCAAACTACATGACTCAAAACACAACAAAACTTGGAAGTATGAACTCAACACCGGTTATTACAACGGCATGGGAAAACTAGTGGCAGAGATCAACATGTATATAAACCCAGATGGTGTATGGGCAGGATATGATGATTTTGAAAATAATATGTTTCTAAAAGGCGAGCCCCATTTTGTTTTAAGCCTAATATCTGGAACAGATATTAGGCTTAAAACCATGCAATCGGTGGTACGTACCATGATACGATCCATTCCCCAGAGACATTCTGGCAGGGTTTAACACCCTATTCATCTACGCAGATATAATTGATTATCAATGAGTTGGTGACAGTCATGTCCCGCTGTTGAGAACTGTGCATATTGCAAGGAAAAAGAACAAAGTTGTCACAGTTACACTATGTACCTCTTAGTAAGAGTCAGTTTGATGAGATTTGTATTGAAGTAAAATCTGATCAGTGTCTGCTGGTTTCATTTGTAGTGGGTAAGGTGATTGCAAAATTACACTTCAGACCCGTCAAACAATCTTTCACACCATAAGATTCAGCCTCAAATTCTCTACGATAATCCTCAAAGGTATGTTTAATACTACACCACACAGGCCGGTAACGGTTTACCGAGGTATCATGGTAGCACTGTACTGTGTGGGGCTGGTCTAGGGGGCCTTTTCCAAGGGGTTTTCAGGATCGCAATAGCAAAACCACATCTGAAAAATGCAGCAAGGAATATGCACTCACCAAAAGGATTATTAGGAACACCTGTTCAATTTCTCATTAATGCAATTATCTAATCAACCAATCACATGGCAGTTGCTTCAATGCATTTAGGGGTGTGGTCCTGGTCAAGACAATCTCCTGAACTCCAAACTGAATGTCCAAATGGGAAAGAAAGGTGATTTAAGCAATTTTGAGCGTGGCATGGTTGTTGGTGCCAGACGGGCCGGTCTGAGTATTTCACAATCTGCTCAGTTACTGGGATTTTCATGCACAACCATTTCTAGGGTTTACAAAGAATGGTGTGAAAAGGGAAAAACATCCAGTATGCGGCAGTCCTGTGGGCGAAAATGCCTTGTTGATGCTAGAAGTCAGAGGAAAAGGGGCCGACTGATTTAAGCTGATAGAAGAGCAACTTTGACTGAAATAACCACTCGTTACAACCAAGGTATGCAGCAAAGCATTTGTGAAGCCACAACACGCACAACCTTGAGGCGGATGGGCTACAACAGCAGAAGACCCCACCGGGTACTACTCATCTCCACTACAAATAGGAAAAAGAGGCTACAATTTGCAAGAGCTCAACAAAATTGGACAGTTGAAGACTGGAAAAATGTTGCCTGGTCTGATGAGTCTCGATTTCTATTGAGACATTCAGATGGTAGAGTCAGAATTTGGCGTAAACAGAATGAGAACATGGATCCATCATGCCTTGTTACCACTGTGCAGGCTGGTGATGGTGGTGTAATTGTGTGGGGGATGTTTTCTTGGCACACTTTAGGCCCCATCGTTTAAGAGCCACGGCCTACCTGAGCATTGTTTCTGACCATGTCCATCCCTTTAGGGCCACCATGTACCCATCCTTTGATGGCTACTTCCAGCAGGATAATGCACCATTTCACAAAGCTTGAATCATTTCAGATTGGTTTCTTGAACATGACAATGAGTTCACTGTACTAAAATGGCCCCCATCGTCACCAGATCTCAACCCAATAGATCATCTTTGGGATGTGGTGGAATGGCAGCTTCGTGCCCTGGATGTGCATCCCACAAAACTCCGTCAACTGCAAGATGCTATCTTATCAATATGGCCCAACATTTCTAAAGAATGCTTTCAGCACCTTGTTGAATCAGTGCCACGTAGAAATAAGGCAGTTCTGAAGGCGAAAGGGGGTCAAAAACAGTATTAGTATGTTGTTCCTAATAATTCTTTAGGTGAGTGTAGTTGGCGATGTTGTCAACAATGTTATGTCACAACAAACAAAACGGCAGGACGGATCAGGTTTGATGGTTATGACTCGAGGAACTAGAAAGAATCAACTCGGTAGGAAGCGCTTACCAAAGAGAAAAAACGCTATAACGAGACACAAACAAGAGCCACAGTTAAAAGAAAACATACTGCTTGGAGGACACACAAAGGGAACACTGCAAGATTGATTAAGAACACATTTTAGGATGATTGCACTCCTACACCGTATGTCTGGGGATTGTATGAAAACAGAGTTGGATTTATTCACAGTTCCTTTCACACAGACATCTAATGAGAAAAATACATACATTGAAATACCGACCTTATCAACAATATCAGACACAGACCCTCTGGTGTTCTTTATTGCAGGAAATGGCAAAGACTACGTTGATATAAACAATACTTTGTTGTACCTGGGTAAAAGTCACTAAACTGGACAGAACTAATATTGGGTTATCAACTACGATATAGCCACCCTATTTTCACAAGCACAAGTTGATGTTTCCTTGGGGACCGTTTAATTAGCCAGAGCAACACATACCCCAGCCGTAAAACGCTCAAGCGCTATTCTCAACCACTGCCAAATACCCAATTGAAAGAGTGCATGAAGACATTTATTTTACCGGCAGAGGGTCGTGTTTGCAACCAGGAAAACCTATTTTTAGGATCTGTGCTAAAATATATTGCCGTTGGCTGGGTGGATAGTGACAGTTTTACAGGATGTTACACAAAAAATCTATTTAATTTCAAACATTATAATTTGGAGTTTATGGCTATGTACAGTGGGGCAAAAAAAGTATTTAGTCAGCCACCAATTGTGCAAGTTCTCCCACTTAAAAAGATGAGGCCTGTAATTTTCATCATAGGCACACTTCAACTATGAGAGACAATGAATTTTTTTCCCAGAAAATCACATTGTAGGATTTTTAATGAATTTATTGGTAAATTATTGTGGAAAATAAGTTTTTGGTCAATAACAAACGTTAATCTCAATACTTTGCTATATACCCTTTGTTGGCAATGATAGAGGTCAAACGTTTTCTGTAAGTCTTCACAAGGTTTTCACACACTGTTGCTGGTATTTTGGCCCATTCCTCCATGCAGATCTCCTCTAGAGCAGTGATGTTTTGGGGCTGTCGCTGGGCAACACAGACTTTCAACTCCCCCTCAAGTTTTCTATGGAGTTGAGATCTGGTGACTGGCTAGGCCACTCCAGGACCTTGAAATGCTTCTTACGAAGCCACTCCTTCATTGCATGGGCGGTGTGTTTGGGATCATTGTCATGCTGAAAGACCCAGCCACATTTCATCTTCAATGCCCTTGCTGATGGAAGGAGGTATTCACAAAAAATCTCACGATATATGGCCCCATTCATTCTTTCCTTTACACGGATCAGTCGTCCTGGTCCCTTTGCAGAAAAACAGCCCCAAAGCATGATGTTTCCACCCCCATGCTTCACAGTAGGTATGATGTTCTTTGGATGCAACTCAGCATTCTTTCTCCTCCAAACACGACGAGTTGAGTTTTTACCAAAAAGTTCTATTTTGGTTTCATATGACATTCTTCCAATCCTCTCCTGGATCATCTAAATGCTCTCTAGCAAACCTTAGACGGGCCTGGACATGTACTGGCTTAAGCAGGGGGACACATCTGGCACTGCAGGATTTGAGTCCCTGGCGGCGTAGTGTGTTACTTTGGTCCCAGCTCTCTGCAGGTCATTCTCTAGGTCCCTCCGTGTGTTTCTGGGATTTTTGCTCACCGTTCGTGTGATCATTTTGACCCCACGGGGTGAGATCTTGCGTGCAGATCGAGGGAGATTATCAGCGGTCTTGTATGTCTTCCATTTTCTTACAATTGCTCCCACAGTTGATTTCTTCACACCAAGCTGCTTACCTATTGCAGATTCAGTCTACCCAGCCTGGTGCAGGTTTACAATTTTGTTTCTGGTGTCCTTTAAAAACTCTTTGGTCTTGGCCATAGTGGAGTTTGGAGTGTGACTGTTTGAGGTTGTGGACAGGTGTCTTTTATACTGATAACAAGTTCAAACAGGTGCCATTAATACAGGTAAAGATTGGAGGACAGAGGAGCCTCTTAAAAAAGAAGTTACAGGTCTGTGAGAGCCAGAAATCTTACTTGTTTGTCGGTGACCAAATACTTATTTTGCTAAGGAATTTACCAATAAATTTATAAAAAATCCTACAATGTGATTCTCTGGATTTGTTTTCTCATTTTGTCTCTCATAGTTGAAGTGTACCTTTGATGAAAATTACGGGCCTCTCTTATCTTTTTAAGTGGGAGAACTTGCACAATTGGTGGCTGACTAAATACTTTTTTGCCCCACTATATGTAGATGGTTTTCCTAGCAAACCATTCCAACCAAATTACGCCGGATGAGGAATGCGGTCAGGACCTATCCTTGATCTAGTCAGGGAATGTACGACTTGAGATGAGGTTCAGAAAACCACTCCCTTACAATTAATTTGGTTGTTTATTCAATTTGACTCCATAATTGAAGTGTCAAACCGGCGACAAGTCATGGTTGACTACTATTAGGTAAACGATGTGGAAATGAATACCGCAGAGTGTTGTCCGGTGTTGTGAACCGATTTTCGTCTTGGACTCTAGGACCTATGGTGTACTGGCATGTGACCAACTACCTAGTGGACCTGTCCGAGATGTTGCATCAGTGATGATTGTTAATACACACCCGAACAATCACCCCGGGGAGCACTGGCTGGCTATTTGCATCACAGACAATGGCACTGGAAGGTTTTACGACAGTTTTGGAAACCCCCCAGGTTTTCGGTATTTTCCCAAGTTAATCAGCGCCTTTCTGCAAACTTGTGATAATGTGGAATACAGTTGTACAGAAGTACAGGACATGATTTCAACCACATGTGGACAAAATTATGTGTTCTTTCTCCATCTAATAACAATAGGTCTGCGTTATGAAGATGCTCTGTCTTTTTATATTGATAATTTATGAGAAAATGATGCGCTAGTCTCACATTCTGTAGCTAAGATGTACCAGAGTAAGCGTGAAATGCAAATGTTTAATTTGCATACAACATGCTCCATCTTTGTGTCATGGTTGCTGAAGAAATAGGAAAGTAAATCATGTGTATGTCAGCTTCATTGTTAAAAAATAAACCAATCGTAAAATCACATCAATGTTTCCGTAGTATTTTTCATACTACAAATATTCAAGGTAAAATATACACTTTGACAATGAAGCATAAAATAAAAACACATTAAAATGGAAGCCATTTATGGGGTCTGTGGCAGGGGGTACAAAGAAGGCTTTGGTTGGTTAATAACCAGTTGCTGGGGGAGTGGCTAAATCATCGACTGTGTCGGCAGATGTTTGATTTTATACCTTACAAAAAATATTTTATGCCCTTCAAGCAAACTATTTGGAATAGTTGTAAAAGGCATGTTGAGACATGCCCTGGCCTCTAAAAACAACGACAGGTGATCCAACAGGTGCAATGCCCTTTTCTGAGCATGATCCATGTTGTTTAACTGTGTTAAACTGTAATGGAATTAGACTGGTTAGGAATGGAACTGCAACACTTAGTAATGGTAGTAGAAAACCTCCAGATTGGTTGTTGTTGTTTTTTTTATTTTGTGACTGAAGTGTTCTTTCTAGATATTTTTATAATTTTTGCTTTTTGTCTCTTTACTTTTTGAGGTTACGATTCTGTTAATGGAATATTTCCACGCTCTAGATAAAGCGTTATGTCACAGAGTGATGTCGGTGGAAGCTGACTTTAAAATAAAATAACTTTTCGTTGACTATCCCAGTGCCTTAAGTAACATCTTCGAAAGTAGTACCTTTCTACGAATGTTTAGACATGATCAGACTTTCTTAGGAATGTACACAACAGGCCAATCCCCTGAAAACCCCACAGTCTTCCGGTGGTGTAACCGATGCTGTCACCATTTGGTAACTCATCGGTCAAGTCACCCAAGAATGGCCCCCGTGGGGGCACCCAATCCCCATGGCATGTGACAAAAATCACTGAATCAGTGTCTGTAGAGTACACGTCTATCCAACTTCTCCAAGAGTGAATACAACTCTATTCTAGTATAAGCGGTTGTGAACGCAGCAATACAAATTTTGCTGTTACGTGGTTTGATTGTTTTGTTTTGTGTATTGCCACTGTACCATTGCAACTGTGTCTGAGATGAAAGAGAAATACCAACTTCTCTTTCAATTGAAAAAAGGTAGTGGCTAAACTCCTCCGGATCTGTAATTAGCATTGTGTTCATTAGGTTAGTCCGCTCACCCATCTTACCCCAAAGTCTATTCATTGCCAATTGAGCCAAAGATCGCCAAGCACTGTTTACAACTATGTTTTCCTTGTCAAGCTGCACACCCTCCTTTTCATGAAATTCATGGATATACTGGTCTATAGCATAATCATCAACCAAAGATTGTGGGCAGCCTCTAACTTCCTGCTTGTGCTTCAGGAATGTACTCATTTAATCTGCAAAAAGATCATCTGATGTCCTGGTGAAATCCCAGACTTTGAATATTTTCACAATGCGATAACCTTTCTCAACAGCCTTAACCAGCTCAATAGAAACACAGGTACCCATTAAAGCTATTTCTGAATCAGTATTTGAACAATCTGTTACCTGGTTTTCAGACTGCACATAATCTACATAAGGGAAAAAACATCTTACCCGATAAAACAGGGTGATAAAGGTCTTTCGTTGAACACACCATGGTGTCTAGCAGATTGAAATCTCAAAAGATTATGTCTGGATGCCCAATTGGGTTTTTGTCTTTTTGCAGAATGGGTAAAGACTACAGACATTGTTATACTGAATAGTCTCCCCCTCTCGTGCCGTAAACTTCAAATGAATTGCATTGGTACGACCTCAGAAAAGAGCACCCCAAGGGTCAAGGCGCACTGGAGCGTCAAAGGTCTTCAAGAAAGGGCTTCTTGTTAGTTAGCAGACAGACAGGTATTCTTAAATTCTCAAATACTACAGTTTGTTAAATATTTGTTAAATATTTCTACCAATGTGAATAAAACTATCTTGCGTTAATCCTCGTTGTTCTATTTCATAAGACGCCTTTACAAATGTTTTGATGACCTGAAATAACATACCTCTCAATGATTCACCATTGTTCATGCAAATTGAAGCTTTACCTTCTGGGTACGTTTGTAAAGTTTTGCCATATAATGCATCTTAAATGTTAATGCTGACTTCAAACAAAAAAAATAAAAAATCATAGATCATCATTGATCGTACATACACATTTTACAAAATCAGCGTTTTTATTTTGAACAATAAGTTAAATCTAACCATGATCCAAACAACCTAGGCATAATATGTGGTTACACCCCCAGCACAGCTCATTACTTCAAAATAATAGCATAGCTTTTGCACTGTTTGTAACTGTAAAGCTTTGGTGAATTACGAACTGTGAAACAAGGACTGTTTTTCAACCTGCATATACTACAGTTTGTACTAGTGGTTATTTAGGGACTGTTACTATGGGCAGATCTGATCTTAAGGCCCTTCTCTTGTTAAATAAATAAAGGCTGAAACTCACCAAAATCATAAGTCCCTGATACTGTCTTTATATCTTACACAAAAAAGCATGTTTCCTGCATGTAATTCTGTGCTTGTGGAAAAACATTGCTAACATTGTAAAACATGGAAGGTTAACCACCGGTCCTACATCTGTTGTGTAGGATCTGAGCATTAACAACTACAATATGAATGTATGGTTCATTAGAAGTGAATGTGCCTAGATATTGAGAATAACAGAAAGTTAAGATTCTCCCTGGGTTACACTCTGGTAACCACAGGAATGTTTGACCATTTGGTGTGGGGGTTAGTGTCTTGGCTTTGCTAGGTAAACACACCCCTCAAGGTATTTAACAGC